>UZAE01000322.1:0-26318 GCA_900617975.1 Rodentolepis nana | reverse complement strand
GACTGCTCAAGTAAGGGACAAAACTGAGCATTAATTCATTTAATCTATTCAATCAACAGGAAATGATGAGATTAGAACTTTTACAAAGTACAAATCTGCCAATGTGGACTAGTACTGGAGTGTACAGAACTAAAAGTACATTAACTTTGAGCTTTATTTCTCATTCACGTCGCATCAGCGAATCCTTCGGCAGCTTAGAGGTCATTTATAAAGTCAGCGGGGTGTGAGTCGTCAATTTTCACGAACACGTTCCCTCACATTACATCAATTTTTTCAACCTTAATGGTACAAAATGGGGTGTGCGATAGACTTACCTCCACGTGGTGCACCCTGGGCAACGCATACTCATACGGCAAAAAAGTCTATTAACCGGCAATTGACTTCTGACTCCAAACTACCACGACCCCCCTGGTTGTCATATTCAACCCCTTCCACAGCACTCATCTTGCCTTTTTCTCTACCTTTGTGTCTGTCTGTCTGTCTCTTTTACATCTGTGAATCGCTCTTCTGCTCCCCTTCCTCGACTTTCTGCTGCTTTGAGGACCCTTCCCTCTGTGAAGCCCGAAGTCAACTAAAGGGCTAATAATAGCTATCAAAACGCCTGCCATTTGAAATAAATAAATAAATGTTACAAAATTTCCTGGTCGAAAAAGCGAGCCCGCATGCGCGAATTTACATGACGTTAAACGTGCCAACTCCTTGGGCTTTCTTGCGTCCAAATGAACAAGACGCACTTTTATTTTCAAATTTAAACATCAACAGCTTATTGAAGATAAAAAATAGAGTTAGTGAGATTGAGCAATTAAAAGAGGCAACAGCGAGAAAAGCTGGTGGGGGCTCAAAAGCGGAAGTTGGTACAACTGCAGAAGTTTCTTCCGTATCTTAAAAATTAAATCAAACTACGTGTTATCGATTAATCATGACTCATTATCTTTTATTTATTTAGTCCTTTTGAACTATGCACAAAAAATTCTTTGCTAAAATAATAAAGAGAAGAAAATGATTAAAGATATAATATGAATAATAATTCTGTGGTTTTGCAATAACTGTTTAACTGGAATGTGCGTTGGGGTGTGGGGGGGGGAGGAGGGGGGTTGTGGTATACCACGACAGGCACCTAGACATTTTCTCGTCTTTTCAGAAATTACACCTCTCTAAATCAATGGTGCGATGGAGGTTAAGCCTATTCTTCTTTTCTGTTAACTCCCCCTACACCTACAAACTATTCAGCTTTACTGCACAAATTTACTGCCAACTTTGATAATTTCGTTACATTAACGGTATTTCACACCCTTAAAAATCAATTTTATGCATTAAAATTCCCAGAGAGATGTAATAATATGCTCACTTCATTTCAAGGTCATACTATTAATACGAGTTGGGTAAAATTGAATGAAAGATTTTCAAATATTGGCAACATGAAATTTAACTCATCAGAAGGATTCATTTTCATGTAATGGATCACCCCATTTCTTCTCAAAAGTCAAAATTGCAGAAGACGATTCAAATTACAGCCATTCTACCAGTCGCAGTAATATCTATTTTTTTCAGCACAGTTTAATAATTAAAATATTGGTTGAACCGTGAATATTGGAATGCGGGCAGGATTAAATTTGCATGTTTTAGTCAATTCGAAAATGTGGAATATTACTAATTGAAGATTCTTTAAGCCTAGACATATCCAGATTAATACCTCCAGTTTCTTGTGAACAAAGAGATACGGATTTTGTGGATGCCAATTTTCTTCCTTCAAAATATGTACAATCAGTTTTATCGTATTAACTCGTTGGCATTTGTGATTGATGCAAAAGATTGTACACTCCTTTTTCGAGATAATTTTAATTACGAGTAGGTATATTAATTAGTAATCAAAATATTGTTGGTTTTTGCAGAAGCATCTATTTTAGCTGAGATAGGGCGCTTTCGAAATTTAATTGCAAATCATTAATCACAATTATCTAGTAAAATACTACCACTCGGACATTTAAAAAATACTTGTTTACCTCTTTCAACTAACTTATTTGTAAAATGAGTGAAAGTGCTTATTTTGGATTCAGATCAATCCCGAAAATTGCGGTTTGTGGCGAGTTGTGCAAACTAAAGTTATTTTGATTTAGAATTCGATCATAACTCTCCCCGTCCCACCCCACTCCCCTCTCTAATTAATATCCTCAAAAGATATTTTTTTATTTTATTAAAGTTAGAACAAATTTGACTGGATTAGAAAAGAAATTTTCATTTTGCGCTCACACATATTACTTAATAACTGAAGTTGGATCTTATGAGGAGACGAGTTAATAAATGCTTCGATCATTCAATGAAGCGAAAATTCTTGATGCGCCCTGCAAATCAGCCATCCTCAACTCATTCGGACCCTATTTGAGATGTAGGCGATTGCATATTTGACACAATTTTATGAGAAACAAGTAATAATTGCCTACTGTGGGGTAGAAATCATTCCAGGATGAGTCACCATGAGTTCCAATGGTGTCCTAGGCACGTAATTAAATAATCGCCAACGAGGTGGCTCAAATAAGATCCTTCTGCAATTAATTAGGTGCTTATAGGTTCACGACAGGTTTTTTTATTTTTGAAGAACAAAGAATGGTTTGACATTGAACTAAATGACCACCACCACATTGGTATTACAAGTAAAGAGGTGGTATCATTCAACTACATTAGCTCTCTCTACCTTTACCCCCAGGGAAGAGAACTTTTTGTAAAATAAATGATCCTCAAATTTTAGCGCGCTCTTTGTGAGCAAGACTTTAGCGCGCAACTGCTAATATTAGTCATAATCACCAGAAATGCAGAAATATAATTGCAGTTCTTACACTTGAATCAATTCAAAGAAATTATGATCGGCATTTAAATATATGTAAATAGATAAACAGTAATAGTATTCTATTGCTAAAATCTGGATCGGAGTTCACCTTGATTGAACAAAATCTGGAAGGATTTGATAATTTGATTTCTCATCTCTACCATGTTATGAAACAGTAAACTGTTGATGGGTGCGGAAGTCTATTTTCCCTTCTCGATCAATTCAGAGGAAAATCGAACTGGATCAGCAAGATGAAGGTTACTTGAGAAAATAATACTTCTCACATTAGTGAAATATCCACTAGACTGATGCGATATATATATATATATATAAATTTTTTCCAGAAAATATGTGAAGTCCGCAAACACATATTTGCCATTGCCACAGTAAAGTTTATTGTTTTGTAGCACGAAACATCGTCTAGAGGGGGGGGGGGGTGGAAGAGAGCTTTGGGCCATCCAACAGCTGGAACTCTCCAGGTGTTGAAATTACTCATTTGGACAATTAACCAGGAGATTCAATGCATTTCCAACTGCATTTTTGTATGTAAGCAGCATCAAAAAGAAGTGTTTGTTGCCAAGTTGGTGATAGACGTTTGACATTAAAACTAACTGAACTTCATGTGTAGGCGTTGAAATGAATATTTAAGGAAATATCTTCCTTCTTAGAATGTATTAACACAGGAAAGGAAATTTAATTTTCCAAATTCAATTTGCTGTCAACTCTAGCCACTAGATACTTCTATCCTATCAATGTTGATGAAATTGAATAAAAATATTCAAATCTCTCGAAAGGAAATATATGCCTTTGTGTCTCATCTTGAAATATACCTCCTAAAGGCTTCGAAAATGCCTTGTTTTCATGCTCTTGATTAATATGGCATGTTTTGAGCACTATGTCGGACTTCACTAAGTCATAAAATGTAATTATCTTCCCTTTACTATTTTATTACTAATAGCTAATTAAAGTCTTACGAGATTATTTTCTCGCCTCAATTATTAGAAGAGATGAAGAAATGGCAGAAAAAACTCCTCTTGATTCCAAAAAGGGTCATTGAGAACGAGCCTTAGAAGTTGTCTGAGGTTAAACGTGAAATCTAAATTGATCTACCCAGTTGGTAAAGAGTGAGCAAGCCAGTGGAGCGAATCTCCTGAACACCTAGGCGACGCTACTATCACCGCTAATATCTGCAAAAACAAAGTGCAGATTTTCGTATTACTGAGGATAATTATTAATATTCCCTCTTCTAAAATCAAATTCTACCCAAATTTAATGAATTCTTAAGGAAACAAAGCCAATTTCTTATGAACACTAATTATTCATTATTGTTTCGGCTCCAAATTTTGTTTGCTGCACTTTCAGGATACTAATTAGGATTTTGTCACCGTTATCCATCTAGATAACTCAATTGCATCGGCTCAGTTCGCTCTACACCGATCAAATGACACGTTCATCAGACCTCACCCGCCCCCCCCCTCCGTCTCCCCCCCCCTTCCTCTCTTCTTCGATCTTCTATTTTCTCACATCCTCCCTAACTCTTTCGACTGTTAATCATTGAAGTCTAAGAAATTCGTTTTCACCTACCGCTCTGCACTTGGAATTTGGGGCAACTGGTTCACCGTTATATGCTGGTAACCCTCAACTGCTCCTCCAAAATATAAAAAAAAATAGAAATTGCTCCCTAAGACAAGACTCGCAGTGTGATCCATGTCTAGCAAACTCTGTTGTGCCGAATTGAAAGCACTTCTTAATGGCGTAAACGCTGTTAGTTTGGAAAGTTCTCCTTTGCTGCGCACTTGTAAGGAATAAATTGCCATTGCAACTATTCCCCCGAAATTTTATGCCGCTCTCTGCGCGCCTCCTCAGAACTACTCCAAAAGAAGGACAGCTCAACGAGGTGGAGAGAAAAAAGGTGCCTTGAATTTACTCTTCGGAAATGCATATCGTAGGAAAAAGGTGGGGAGGGGGGGCAGGTAGATAGACAAAGCACACGAAAGGTAATCTCATAGCCTCTCCCCAAAATGGAAGCTGGACGTACCCAAATTGTTTCTACTCTGCAGAACTCTTGTTAATCTGACTTTGTAAACTCTTTTCACGTCACTTGTGTTTTGTTCACTGGTCAAATACTTTTTCATTGTTGGGGTTTTACATAATGGAAACCAAAACTATAAATTTGTATTACTTTTTAATTGCCGTGCCCAAATCGCGTTTTTTGGAAACAATGACGATTTTAACCCATTTTTAACCAATCGTAACCGCTCCTACGTTGAGCAATGTAGCAAGAATAGAGTTATTATTTTAATTCCCTGTCTTAATATCCATTAACTTCACTAAAATCGAGTTCTTTACCCTCTCGGCCTGCAATGACCTCATTAGACAAGTCCGTTTTCCGGAAGGCTTCCTTCGACACAGTCGCGTTGGTAAAAAACACGCAGCTATCCAAACCATTCTGCAATTATCTCCTGAAAAGTGCAACATAGTTTTCAACCCATTGTACTGCTTCTATAAAACTCAATTAGGCTTTTTTCAGCTTCGAATATAAATCTCAGATACTCTCCTGATTACCTAAAATCTTACAGGTATTTATTGATCAAAAGAGACAAATCAGATCAAAAATCGCAAAATACTCATTAAATAGATCTCCTGGAGAAAGATACCTTTTACTATTTTGCGCAGCAATCTCCGCTATTCCATGCAAATCGTAAAAACGATAGAGTTAGGAGAAAAAATCATAAAAACATAAAATGTCAGATTCATCAAGTGAAAATATTTAATGCAATTATTTTTAATTATTTAATTATGCCCATATGTGTTCATTTGCCACATGCTTAATGTAGATTGCAGTGATCGCCCTCTAGTTTTAGAATGACTTAGTGTATTGATGAAAGAATTAACCACCAGGAGGATCCACGATCCTCGATTTCTATTAAGAGTACGGGTTGCAAAAGGCCTTAGTCCATATATTCGGGAGTTATTGTATAAGTCGCATATTTGTGCCGTGGATGAGGACATCAATTTAGTCTCTTGCTAAGAATGTCGCAATGAATTTTGACATCCAGGACCATAAAAAAATTAGAAGGGGCTCCAACTTTCTTGGTGCTCAGAAAGAAACTGTGGGCAACCCTAGTTGATATGGTTACATTTAAGGCTTTATAACGGAAAAGAGACTAGAACGGTTGTAGAGTTTCACGTACCGATAAAAGCGATATGGGAAGAACTAGCCGATTTATCATCGCGAGCCTAACGATTATCCATTAATTGATACTCAAATTTATTATATAAATAAGATAATGGCTATTTCATCACTCGAAATCATGTCACTTGTTCTCTGTATGATAGGTGCAAAAGAATGCCAACTTGTGGAAGAAGTTAACCCGATAAATCTGAAACCGAAATGAAACAGAGTTCTCCTCATTCACTTGCTGACAATTCTACTGCTCTAAATACTCCCACAAGAACCTCCACTCCACTCAAGCTTGAAGCTTTTGGCATGGTTTTTGGAACCATGTCCTTGGATATAAGTAAATTAGTTTAAAGGGAGACCAAACAGAGGATCACAATTCGCATTTTAGTGAAATCGTAAAATGCAAAGTCAAGAGAATTCGATGAGCTTTAAGGAAAAAGGAAAATTAAATAAAAAGCAAAATTATTCCCATATTTGGGTTAGGTTTAATCAACGCACTTAAATAGAATGCATTTATGGTGAATTCCGATATGTTTCACTTTCTTATTCATGCATCAAGTGGTAACTAAGTGGAAAAGGCCAAACATTTTTTAGTAAATACTGGCTTGCAAAAAATTGTAGATTTTAGAACTCGTTTCCATAAAGTCGAAATTCCCGTGCATTTATTTCAAATCGTCAAGAAACCGATGTAAGATGCAAATCAAACTCAAAATACGGTTAGAAAGTTTCAGAACCCCATTTACTTTCGCATAAATAGATAATATTGCCCCGCACGTTTCGAACGATTGATTTGAACCAAGATTTATTGAATGGCGAATAACTAAAACCCGACGGCCATTAAATTAGTTATCCGAGGTGCCTGAAGCATCAAAATGCTGGTTAACACCGACACGCGTGAGTCGTGCGTCAGTGGCCTATGGTCTATCATGACTATCAGTCATGCCAGAGGCTCCGGGTTCGATTCCCACCAGCACAAATCCAGCGATCTGAAAGACCAACAGCGCTAGTTAGCTCCCAGCTTGCATGGAGGACGATAGAATTCGAGCCCCTCAACATGGTGACTAGGTGGCAACAACCTCTGAATAAGATGTTTACGGGAAATAAGCTTGAGAGATGTCATCATCTTTAATAATTGATGAATAAGTCGCAGACCTATTTGGGAAACCAGCGCTAACATTTCAATTTAAGTGGAGTTATGCTAGGGAACCTGCAGGTGGGAAAATTGAGCACTTCCACTACTACGATTTATCCAGATTTGATTAGTTCATTTGAATGTTCCGCCCGTTGAAAATTCAACAATATCACTGGTTTTCAAGAAGAACGAGTTTGCAAAATTAGTGAACTAACTGCTACATTTGAAGGTGTACAAGTAGATCAAAAGTTTCGAAGAATAAATTTTCAGCTGTTAAAGGTGCAGGTCTTTTACCAAAGAAAATTGTAAAAAAACTTTTCACTTTAATTATTAATCTTAACATAATATCAATTTTACGGACTATAATTCTGAACAGAGTATTTTTATCTGCGCATAAGAAGCTTTTAACGTATTTTTTATCAAAAACGCAATTGATGAAAACGGTAGAGATTTGAAGAATAATAAGGAAAGAAATGAATTTCGTTTAAAACTGAAATATTGTTTTACTGCACTCTCTAAGTTTCATTTATCCTTATTCTATCGGAATAAAAAATAAAAACTTATTCCGAACATTTAATAAATCTCTGTTAAAATTATACTACTTTGGAAATTTAAGTTCTGAAAGGAGAAAATTTTTTATGAATATTTTGATGTACCGAAGAAATCAATAAATAAAAGGAGCGATCAATCAATAACACGAACACTGATCAAACAATAGAACATCGACCAGTAACCTAAGTGAGGAATTCGTCAATTTGAATTATAGAAAGCAAGCGAACTCTGTGATAGCTGTTTAACTAATTAGATCCAGATATCGATCGAAGCAAGAGAAATTGGCAAATTAAATTTTCTTTCACTCTGTGTGTCTCTTTGATCCCTTCTAAGTTATTACTCATTTGTCTCAATTTTAAAAAAATGCTTTCTGTGTCAGCATTGAATTATTTTTTACTAAATAAAAATTTACGACATTCGGATCATATTTATCTTTTTGATATTTAAAAATTTTGAAGCTTTATAAGCACGGCTTTGTGCAATCTCAATTCCCCACTTTTTCTAATTCTTTTATTATAATTCTAACCAAACCATTTCAAAATTCCATTTTTCTCTTTTAAATTTTGATTAAAAATAGTTTTCACCTCCAATCTTATATTAAAATATAGTTAAATAGCATTTACATTAATAAAACCAAATAGCCTACCACTTGAACAAGATTCGGCGATTTCTGAGTCAGTGCTTACGAAAGTGCTTGACAAATTCTGCTCAAGATGGACACAGACTCCAAGAATACTCTCTGATCTGCGGGTAGACATTGACAACTGATTATTTCCAGCATTACTGGCAGTAGGAGTCCTTCCAAATGTCATCCTTTACCGTGGAAATAAATAGATAAACCCTCCACGCTATTCTGCGTTGTCCTTAAAAGCTTAAAATGAAATTTGTTCAACCGAATGTTGACAGCTCAAACTTGGCCACCATGACCACCAATCATGTGTGACCTGAAATGCTGCAGCAACCACTCAGAGCAAGCCTCTAGGATCGAGTGCCGACGCTATATTGACGTCACTTTTGCCCGCATTAATAAGGCGCTAATTGTAAGATACTCAGTCAACTTCATACACCCCCGTTTGATGCTCGCACATCAACACTATGACAATATTTTGAGTGTTGAAAAATTAATAAGAAACGTGTTATATTCTAACGTCGAATTAAGCACATGATAGATTTGTTTTTTCTACCTGAATATTTATGCAGAACTAATATTTTTTGTCACCACTCTGCAATATTAAGAGTTCAACGCTGAAAACCTAATGCAATATCATGTTGCTAGCTAGATTTCGGAATGAACTTAAGTGCTAAAACACACCCCCATGATCGGCCAACAGGTGATAGATACGGTAGGCAAGTAACACTACTATCAACCAGGAGACGTGTGATAAAATTTAAAGTTCGAAGCACTAGCTAAATAGTTGGTAAAACCATACCAACGAATTTAAAAATGCAGGAATTTTTTTGTATCTTGGCTTTCCCTTCAACGTCTTCGTGGTTCCTTCCATTGTTTTACTCGATCGAAGTCCTGCTGAAAAATTCCACTTGCCTCCAGACTCCAAATCAATTATACTCATCTTTTGTACAGTAGTGGAAAGTGTTAAAAATGGACCTCCATTGAAACGCATCCTGACTGCCTTTAAAACGTTCAGGAAATATTTGTGTCTCATGGAAACACGCTTAAAAGGTGGGGGTGCATTTTAGCAAAACTCGTAACAAAATTTATCCGGAATTTTGTCTTTCAACGTTTCCGAAACATCTAAATCGTACCTGGACCAACATCTTTAATTTTCAAGCATCTTAGAAGATCTGTGGATTCTAAAATCACTTGAATGTTGCAACTGATAACTCTATGGATATAAATAATTTTGCCAATGTCAGAGAAATGCCATTCAACCTCAATTAAAATTAAATTGATAATTACAAAGTTGTCTTTCTGATTATATCAAAATAAATGTTAATTTTCACTTAAAATAAAATATTTAAGTCCCTTCAATTTGTTGCAATTTTAATAAATATTAATTTTTTATGTTTTGAGTACAGCTGCAATGTTATGCGTTTTACTTTATTACTTTATTGAACCCTCCAAATTCGTTTTGGCGAAGAGCCCGAGTTGATCGGTCTTTCAATCCTCTTCCTCGTGTTCACTAGAATTGCACTAATATGAAAAAAGAGTGGACTTTAAAATAATATATTTTAAGATTTTAGGCTGAAAAAAAACAAAGTAGATAAGGTTTAAACTGAGTAAAGTTTTGTGTGAAAAACGGAAAGACGCTTTCCACCTGGTTCTTAAGCTCCGGTTGATCATTAAGTGGTAGAACAATTGGATGAGAGGAGGCGCACACAATGCAATGGAATGAAATTCGAATACTGTGGGGGTGCGAAAGGAACTCCTGAAGCCTCACGTAACTTGTCTTTTGCCAGCCCTAAAATTTTGGCAGTGTTCGCAGGATCTGAGACGAGGATTAGCTCTACTGTCGGGTGGGGTGCTAAAACAAAATTGAATATGAAGGGATGCTTAGATAATAATATGACTGGTGAGGTCATGGGCGTCAAATCTCACTCCTCCACACACCGCGTTGCCCATTTCATTTTTGACATCATGAGAAGAAGTCTTAATAAGCATATTGTTTTGTTCGTCTTTATTTAACCATTCAAGATGTTGTTTTTTTCAAGTAGAACCATTTATAATCACTAAGCGTTATTGATTTAGTTATTACAAATGGCAGACGTTTTGGTGGTTATCAATAGCTCTTAGGGTGACTTTGGGCTTGGCATAGAGCGGACAGAAGAGTGTTTCACATATGTAAAAGAGACAGACAGACAGACACAAAGGCAAATAAAAGGTAAGATGAGTACTGTGAAAGGGGTCAAATATGACATACAGTCGAGTCATGATAATTTGATGTCAAAAGTCAAATGCTGGTTAATAGGCTTTGTTTGGCGTATGAGTATACGTTGCCCGGGGTGCACCACGTGGAGGTAAGTCTATCGCCCATCCCAATTCGGTTATTATGATCCCAAGTTTTCGTTGGCTCCTATGAGCGCTTAACCATCAAGCAAGAAGTGCGAGAATATGTACAAATTCATCCAGGGGTTTCAACTGCGTGAAATAATTTAATTGCATCGGCAAACTTTCAGATTGCAAGAAACCACAGTTTCGTCTGCCAGCCATTATTTTTATTCATTACGACCACCCAAAGCCCACGAGAACACGCCGACGGCATCAAAATCGCATTCAAGGAATGAGTCACCGTATTGTCAACTTTGTCCAATTGACGAGTAAGCCAAAAACGGGTGGTGAAACTTTGCTGAGAAAATAAAACGAGCAAAAATGGCCTCAAATTGGACACAGCAAACTATGCAATGAACGATCTCATTAGGGAATTCAACTATTAAGAGCCAATAAAAATTTTATTGAATGCCACTTCTATCTCTTCGTTCCCTCCCCCCCCCCCAATTATGTTCAGCCAAAATTACCCTGTGTTAGATAGAGTGCAAGTTTTGCTAATCCAAGATGGACGCTATTTCTATGTGCGGCATCGTTGCACTTGGAAAGGGGCGACAAAAGATCAGATCAGAAGATCTCTCTGACCTTGTGTGTGTGTGTGTGTGTGTGTGTGTGTGTGAAAAGTAAAGATCAACAAATTCCTGACCTTATTATAAGTTGATGGCGATTTTTCTTCAAATTACGACATTGAGCTTCGTGGCTTCGTGTTGTAGCAAATCAAGACAAAATGCTAAAGATAGTCGCCTGTCATCGTTCAGCAAATTCTAGCCGCCTGTCGAGGCAGAATGGGGACCGAACTTGTCAGGTGCAAGAATATGCAGCTAGCGGGAGGAATTGAAGATCGGGCAGTGGGCAGGGAGTGAATATGACGCCCCTCTCCCGAACATTAATTAACCCTTTAACTTCCCACTCACGAATGTCTCACAGCAGCAGGCTGATGCGGTCGACGTGATGAGTTTTGGTGGTGTATCAGGCGAAGGCCACAGACACGTATTGAGCATGTTTTTCTAACGGCAACGGCATCTTCTGTTGAGGAGTCTAGTACCATTGGAGCGTATTTTGAAAGAGGATCGCGTGCGGTCCTGTGGATCGTCAAATGTTTAAAGCAGGAACTAAATTGGTTGAATGAACAAGGACAAAATTGGTTGAACCTGATGATAGGATTTTCAAAAGCAATTTACCTTTCAAGCCTTTGAGATTCCACCACACAGGCTTCACTTTCTTGGAATTTTTATAATGGATTTCGGTTAATAATATGCTCTTTTAAAGTTCTTCAGACTACTCCATTTCCTATTCGGCTTTAAGCGCAAATTGGATGGAGTTGCCGTATTTTCCTTGCCATAGACCAAATTCTCCCCACCCCACCCCACCCCCACCCACCCACCCCACCCCCCAGAGTGTTTCTTGTGATAGATGAACGAAATGAGCAGTTGGCATCTGGACCCGCACTTGTTACGAATACCTGATTTTCGTACTCACACACACACACACACACACACCCCAATCTTCCTCAAGCCCTCATTCTAGCTCCTCGGGTCAGATTCGCTCCTACCCTCTCTTATGCGCATTTGGCAATGACGATCGATATTACATCATCACCAGTTGTTAAGGCATGGCGGAATTTATTTATTGATCTTACAAATTTGATGACTGTTTTCGCTTCGGCTGCAGCAGTAGTGTTGAAGTGGAAGGTAGACAGGTGGAAATGCAGAAGGACTTTGGTAGGCTTCTAATTAATTAATAAAATGAGCGAATAAGTACCAGGGCGAGGTTCATGAAGCAGATGCTAGACAAGGAAAAATATCAACATGACATCGTTAACACCTCCACTTGTCCGCTTAATTACAAAATTTCGATTAATTTTTTTTTCAATTGAAACAGCAATAGAAATGTAATCCCTATTTTTTCAGGTTGAGTGACATTCCGTGAAGAATTGATCGGAATTTGCGAAAAACGCTTTTGCGCTCTTTTCGACACATAAAAGACGCGCCACCCCCCTCGCACCTACTGCCGTCGGAAGTGGAGAGGCTTTGTTTGCGTGAAATGATAAGCAGATGGGGGGGGGGGTTGGTTGGGATTCATGCGCAGCATATTGGAACAACAGAGCAATCGCGATGGTGATTAAGCAAACCACCACCACTCTCCCTCTCTCTATGCTTTTTATTGCTTCCTTTTCAGTGATCCTACCGACAACCACAACCCTGCACGCAATTGATCTTGGTATAATTGAACAGGTAACATGCGTGCTATCGGCCAACTAAGCGTCTGTCAGTTAAAATTTGACAAAATATACCTTGAAAAGTAGATTTTTTGTAGATCTATGGCAATGTAAGAGGAAAACGGAGCCTATTTCATGTGTTGGGGAAGATATTGACGGAGGTATTGATTAACTAGTCTAATAAGGTACGAATCGCGGTTCTATCTTGGGCCCATCCAGACATCCGGGTTCCCTTAAGAGATATCATCCACTTTGAAAACTGCAGATATTCTAGGGCTCACCTTTCATGACTTGAGTTCTTGTCGAGTATGCACGCAGAGTTCTTCCACCATGTGACCTCATTGACAGGCTGATTATATTATGTCAATTGGCATGTTCCTTCTTGCATCTATAGACAAGTAGGTGGCATAAGCTAAGGCATTTTAAAAATTGTAGACCTCTCTAGAATTCACTAAAGATTTACAAATACCCCCCTCAAAAATGACTGCTCCACATCTGTGATGTGTCAATAAGACACCCGATAGAAATGGATTGCACTCAGCCATAAAACAACAACTCATTTGGCTTACTTTAAACAAAAGTACTTTAGAATAATAATAATAATGGTAATACAAAAAAGGCGGCCATACAAGGAGGTAAGGATCAGAAAAAAGGTTTCCCGAGTGAAAAGATACGAGAACACCGGAAGGAAAAGAAGGCGACAGTGATTAAATCAAAGAAAGATTCAAAAAGCGAAGAGCAGAAAGTAGTAGTGGAAATTTGGACGGTGCAAGTTTGAAGGAAACATCATGAAAGTTAACTTGGACGACAGCCGGCAACGGCGTGAAGGGGGAATGGAATTCGATTAAGCTCTTTCAGCCATGACTTCTCCCACCTTCTGAAGCACTTCAACCACGTGGTCCAACTCCTCATTCGACAGCGTGTAATTCAAAGCCAGTCGGATGCTGGGTTTGGGCAGTTTCCTCTCCATTTGCAGGGAATGGCTAGAAAACAACCATTAATCAGTGAAAAATTTTTTTAGTTACAAATGAATTATTTCTCGTTTATTTCGCACGAAAATGAACGATTTTACGCACTTTTCCTATCGGGTTATCATAGACATTCAAAGCTTGTTCTCCCCCCTAAACATTTTAATTGCATTATGACACAGTCAGTGGGGAGCATGAAACGAGTAAATTGATCCATTTTTTTAATCGTCCATTGCTGCATAGCAGCAGCAGCAGCAGCGCTGTTGTGCCAACCGCAATCGATCAATTGACCCAACGGAGAGTCTGGCGGAATTGGAGTCTCACAAAGTACGCAAAAAATGGAAACTCAATTAGGTTATCTCCAAGTGGACTAAGAATTTAGCTTGCGTACTGAGCAGACTTAGGGCAGTTTTTTCAACTAAATAAGTATTCACACACGACTTTGGCACCTTTGGACCTCTTAAATGGTAATAATAAAAAGTCTCTGGAGTTTCTGTTTCATGTCATTTTCTAAAGAAACTGCAAATAGCAGGAACTTGTTAATTGAGGACGGAGGAGCTTTATTCAATTTCTTTTTCGGGGAAATGAAAGACGCGTTGCTGCTGGTAAGGACTGTCATTTTCCCTTACTCCTCCGCCTTATGAGACGAGGAGGAGGAGCTGTGAACAGATCGGCACAATTGGCTGAGAATGAAGGGAATCTCAAGTTCCCTTAAGGGGTTGCACTTCCACAACCACTCCCCCCCCCCCCCCCCCCCAAATGTCTCGGAACTGAGCCGAGGGAAATAAGCCGAACAGCGCTCCCTTTATGGCGACAGCAGTGGAGGAAAAGGAGATCTCGCGAATATTTTATACCATGAACGAAAATCTTGACTGCATTTGTTTCGTTATCTTTTTATTTTTTGATATAAAAGTAAAACGCAGATTCAAGGAACGAAAATTTCTCCCAATTCAAATTGGGCCAACATGTAGGTAAGAAGCCAGTAAATGAAAATTTCAGAATCATAGAAGAACAGACGAGTTATCGAACTGTTTGAATTGTGTTAACTAAGAGATACGAAATCGTTGATTCGAGGAGTGTAAAGTTGCCAAGTGCAGGCCAACATTCCCTACGGAGGCGACAACTATTCCCCTTAACAATGGCAATTGATTCAATGCGAGATCATCAGAGATCCCCTGAAAAAGGAGGCAGTAATAAAACGTGAGAAGAATGAATTACTGAACTTAAGCCTTCTCGATTTCAGTCAAGTGCTCGCGTGCACTACCACATTGAAGGGCGTTCAAATTCCCTTCAATTCAATTTCACAGGAGTCTTGAGAAATGAGGCTTCTAGTGCATCCCCTTTTTCAAAACTAAGTGCAGGAATTATAGCAATCATCTTGGTCAACAAATAGGCTAAATTGATTTGCACCGATAATGCATCCGACTATTGCCCGGTTGTCTTTCCTTGAAACGCTGCTATTTTGTTGTGAGATCTAATTTGTTGCGTGTTTGTCCCACCTGATGCAAATAAAATTTTGTTTGAACTGACTGGTTTCCGGGGGGGGGGGTTTACAACTGAACTTGTTTATTCATTTCGGGGACTATTGCGATAGCGGCCACTGCTTGAAAACAACAAAAAGTCATCTGAAGAAAGAGATTCAACTTTAAAGCTGGTCTCAGTAAATTGTATTTAACTTGATTGGGGGAAAAATATCCCACGTTTTGGTAAAAATGTTCACCGCCACTCGTCAGAACCTCCTTAAACCTGAAATCATTAAAGTGAAGGAAAAATCAAGAACTTGACTTCCCCTATAAATGGGGAGCATATCACATGAAGTAAATGTAGATCAACATCAGTAGACAAGGCTGTGGCCAATTATAATCGCCACCATGAGATCAATGAGAGCTCTTCTCCGCTTTGGAAACAGTGTAACAAAATTAAAATCCCCACCCCTATTGGCGCACCAACAAACATGTGATGTACTGATTCCCACATCCCTTCATTCCTGACCATTTCCACCTTTTTAACCTCCGTGATTAAAACTTGTCAAGGGTAGGCGATAATAACATAATGGAATAACAAATGTGTGCACAAATTGTAAATCCATTCAACCCCCTCAAAAATAAGAAGTGGTCGCATAAATGTGAAAAGTCACTTTAAGTAAACAAAAAATAATCCTTGTGCAAAAGGTAACAACAGAGATTTGAAGTGAAACAAATTTTCATTCAAATCACCAAAAAAAGTCCCCACATTTCGCAGAAAAACTAGAACTCGAACTCGAGGTTCGAAGCGAAGCCGCCTTTTTATTGTCAAAAAAAGCATCCATTCGAATGGAGAGCTCGCGTTCTACAATGCATCGACCTGCTTTCACTAGACATGGTAGGTACGAAAATTATCCCCATTCATAAACTCCCCCAACTGTGCAATCCATAAGCGAGATTCTTAAATTAATTTTTATTCCAATAATTGTCTTCTTCACTCCCGCGTCTCCTCATAGTAGGTCACATCGAGGAGTTGAAAATGAGAAATTGTTTTTTCAAACTGAAACTTTCTCACCGTCTACCAGCATATTTGTCGTGAGCACCTCTAGAAGATATTGAGATGACCTTGGATGATCCATCGAGTCTCCCTATGTAAAAAAACACTTCACACTTTCTCCCTCTTTCGGAGTACCCGGTGCTTCATTATAAAACTCCAATCATCGCTGCCTAGTCTCCTCTATCGTTGTCTCGTTATCACAGTGAAGACTGTGAGAAAATAGCCTGGAGAATAAGTAGGGGAAAATCAGATGACGTTGCTACTAGTCATCCTTCTAAAACGCCATGTCGATACTAAGCGCAATTCACTAATTGGTCCTTTGGCTGACCAATTATATTCTGCAACATAGAGCAGGGGAGCCCAAAGATTGGTTCAATCATAATTGGTCAATCAAAACTTAACTTAAATAGAATATATTGATTCCATGTTATACCAACAAGGAATTAGTCTACTGTTCTCACTGAGAGCCTGAGCGTTGTGACAGTTCTACAACGCAAATATGGCTGCTGTAAATAGACAGGTCACGATTTATTCCACAAGGACTGATTTTCAAACCTGAAATCTCATTTCAAGGAGCTTATACAACAATTTCATGTAAATTTTAATTATTATAACTCCCAGAGAATGAGATCAACTCACCGAGCAACGGTAAGAAGAACCGGCGTAGCCTTGAGCCCACCCTCCGGTTCTTTCATAGGCAATTGAGCGGCCAAATCGCACGCCTCTTCCAATCGGTCAATTGAATTCTCTCCAATAGCCAGTCGAATGTGCATAACAGGAGAATCGGGTTGAGCATGATGATCAAGACTCCAGACAGTCGCGATGTCGGGTGTATTGAGAGCGCTGAATAGACGATGGGCGAGATCACGGAGACGAGCCTGTCTGACACCCTTCTCCGTTGCCAAAGTCTCTATGGCGACTTGAGCACCCGCAGCCAGCATGGGTGGGAGAGAGGCGGAGAAACAGTAGCCCTGACCAGAGAGACGCTGGTGATCGACAACAAAGTGCGATCCCGCACAAAAACCACCGCAAACACCAATTGCGTTCTCCAGTGAGCCTGTTAATAAGTAAAACATGACACACGTCCAAGTACAAACTTTTGACTAAGAAGCAAAGCCGGGAGTCCTTAAATTGGAACTTTGGAACACGTTCCGAAGTGGGTTACAATCACTAAGAACAGGAAGAGTAAGGTAATAAATTGCCGAATGAAACGGAGTAAGACATTTGTGAAAAATTTGACCACATCTCCCGCCACACAAAACCTTTATGCGGTTGATACAATTCTTGTGAGGTTATGTTAGTTACCTCATGATTGCCAATAGTGACGACACACTCGCGCCCAAGGGGGAAGTAATCGAAAACCTGAGATAAGTGAAGCGCAAAAAAAAAAATAAAATCACATTTGTTGTGCACTCAACTGTGCAGCAATGCCTGTTGTTCGATTTTGAGGAGAAAAACCCAATCAAGAACGCAAGTTTCACCAAGTATGCATCCCACTCATGGGAGCCCGGATGGCAAATACACCTCGGTTGCTGTTTCCAGCCTAGACTGCACATACTGAACAAAACAATACGTGGAAACTCGCGACATCGTTGCTTGGGGTGTGCGATAGACTCACCACCACGTGGTGCTCCTGGGCAACGTATACTCATACGACAATACGTGTATTAACTGGCAGCTGACTTCTGACTTCAAACTACCATGACCCGAGTGAATGCCATATTCGACCAATTTAACAGTACTCACCTCACCTTTTTTCTACCTTTGTGTCTGTCTCTTTACATCTTTGAAACACTCTTCTATTCCCCCCCCTTCCCCCACCCAATCTCGACTTAATTTTTTAGCCTTGACGTTCCTTCCCGTCTGTGAAACTTGAAGTCAACTAAAGGGCTAACGATAACTTTCAAAACACCTGCCATTTGATAAAAATAAATAAATGAATAAGTATTTCCCGCAATTGTGAAGGCGAAGAGGTATTGACAATTTTCGAAATAATCATATCCAATGTTCCCCCCCCCCTCCCCACCTACTCCTTTTGCAGATAGAAGCAACACCAAGGACAAAGTAGGCAAAAATTGAAGCATTTGATTAGGTCAAACAAATGTGGCTTCATTCGCAACTACGTGGTAAGGCCACCAAGACCCTAAAAGGGCAAGCTTTACCTGAACAGAGCACATTACAGAACTGCTGATTACAAAGGATTAGGTAGACAATAAAGAATAACCTAATACAGGTCAAGCGCGCACTCAAATCGGATCTTAAACAGGAATTTTGAATAAGGTCCAACCTGAACACCGCACTTACTGCAAATTATGTAAAACGAATCGAACAAAAAAAAGGAGAATTGTGAAAAAAAGCAGAAAAGAAAAAATCTGCCAAAAAACCAAATGCATGCATATACTCTTCCTTCTACTTAGCTATTTCTTATGATCTAATTAAATTCTGAGACAGACGAGAAGTCCAGCTCGAAAAGGCAGCAAAAAGTCGTTGATGACATGTTAGACAATGATGGCATCAAAGGCTTCTCCAGTGGTGATCTCACCCAACCAGATAGGAGCGTGGAAATCCTCCTAAATGCCCGAGAGGTGAAGCTTTTGGGACTCTCGAGTGTAACGAGAATATTCGATTGCGCTTCCAACAGATACTGAACACACACACAAAATTAAACGAACCATTTCTTATGGTAGACGAAAAGAGTCCAGGTCAAGGAAATATTTGACTTTCACCACAGTTAACCCTAAATAGTCGCCACAAATCACCTCAGACATGTCAGCTGTACTCTGATCATTCTTCAACGCATTGGCAAGATGAGCTGCACACTACGTACGTGGCACGAAAACACATGACGTTTAAGGACCAGTTGATGTGGGAGTGATTAAAGAGAAGAAAGTGCATTTCAAAGACATCAATTGTGCGGACATGCTGGCAGAAAAAAAGAATGTTTTTTGACCCGTCACTGTGCCTCAGGGATAATCATGATTAAGGATTCTCACCAATCAATCTTACGGTGTCTTAAGTCTTATGGTAAATGAGTGATTGGAAGGTCACACATGAGAAAGTAATCTTCAAAACTGACATCAACCTCCATGCCAATCAAACTTAGAAGGAGTTTAATGCAAACACTGAACTATGGTTCAATAAGACACAATCATCTCACAGTTGAATCCAAAACAATATGGAATATTTGAAACATGATAACGAAATGCTAGTCGAGTAAAATTTCAAGAGGTGTCGTCTACAAACCGCTCTATTTAATTCCGATCACCAATAGAGTTAGTAGAAAATGAACTTCCAATAAAAATTGTTTAAAAATAATTTTAAACGCAGCAGACTGAAAGTATTTTAGAAGTCATACGCGAAAAATAAAATATAACCAGAAGAAGGTGGAATTACATTAGTACAAAAGGCTTAAAGCAATTGGAAATTATTTCCTTAAAATCATCACAATGCAAGCATTATGATGATTTTGTGATAGTTCGCATATCGCTAGGCACTTAGATCCACTAATCACGAGAGAAAAAGTACAAGACAAAGCAAGAGTTTCAAAGTCCACAACAAGTGCAAACCCCAATTGCAGTTCAAAAAATGGGATTAAATATAATTAACTGAAAATAATGAAGCTCCAAGCACTGAAATCGCTTCCAAATGCATATAAAACGTAATTCTCGTTGGAAAGTGCTAACGAAACTTTATGTCACGAAATTGAGGCGAGTGGGATGGCGTAAGCAGCCCAGGTTTAGAAGGAAAGGAAAATAAGCGGAGAGGTAACCAACCTGTGATGACATCGATATGCTCAACGCCGATTCCAAAGTGTTCAGTTACTCCACGACCTTCTTTTCCAAGCACACCAAAAGAAATCGATTCATCCATAATAATTCGAACCTTATATTTGTACTTCAAGTCAACAAGTTGAGGCAAGGGACAGATATCTCCATAGTCAAGATAGAGTCCCTCCACCACTAGGAAACGTCGGATTTGACCGGCTTTTAAAGGATCTAAGACGTCTTCTGCCTCCTGAGCACGCATTAATTCCTCAAGATGATCAATATCATTGTGCCGGAAGAAACGAATTGTGCTTCGGGAAGCTGTAAGTCCCTCTTTAACTGCTTGACTGACTCCTTCATCAGCAAATATTAGATCAGTGCGTTTTGCGTAAGCTGGAATGGCGCTAGCAATAGTGGAGAAACCATAGGAATACAGAGCAACCTCTTCGACTCCAAGGAAACTTTCCAGAACCTTTTCCATGTCAAGATGGGCATCAAAAGTGCCGTAGAAGCCTCGTGGGCCACAAGAGCCAAGGCCATATTTTCTAAGGGCTGCAATAGCAACCTTATTAATTTTATCGTCACCGATGAAATCAAGAAAGTTTAGACTGGCGACATTGAGGAAAGGTTTTGTTCCTTTACCATCTTCACCTTGAAACTGTACATATCTGAATCAAATCTAATCAAAACAATAAATAGGCGTACTTTTTAATGGGTCCAACAGCAGCTCGAGAAAAACGCTCCAAGAGTTTCTTCGACGGTTGCTTTGATGCAGGAACGAGAGGTTCTGGGACCCATTCTTTTAATAAATCCTCTTTTTCCTCTTCTGAGAGTGTAGTTTTCTCATGAATGTTGTAACTTCGTTTGAATAGCAACCAGATAATGCCAATTATAAGGACTATTTCAAAATAGAAGTGATATGCAGGAACACGTACAGCACTATATATGAGACGAGGCCAAGTATATTCAGAAAACTGGTCCTCTAAAATATGTTCAAAATAATAATAGAATTTTACCGAAATCAGAGAAAAATGAAGCCATTTCCGCGGGTCAAGACTTCACACACCGCCTGTAATCCCGCCTACACTATAAATAATTTTAACAATTGCCCACGTGCTTGAAGGTCACGCTTATAATAAAAGTGAAATCAATTTAAAATAAATTTTGCATCTATAAACTTAACACCAAAATTAACTAAATTTTCAATCTTAAACATTTCATACCCTTGCACGCTTACATTCGAGTTAAATTTAGAAAAAAGTCTATTTATTATTCGGCGTTATTCATATGTTGTTTTAACAAAAAATAGTATAGATATCATAATATATATATATATATATGTTTTTGTCGAATTGAACTAATAACTTACAATATGCTTATCTTATGGTCAAATATTCAGCCTTTAAATCAATTTTGATCTATATAAGGCACCTTATTGTTCTATTACATTATTTAATTATAATTCTTGAAAGATTTCTACACTCTATAAATCAAGTAAAGAAACCTTTATAGTATCTTACTTTTTCTTGAATTGACATTAAACTTTTAATAGGTGGTGCCAATATTCCCTTTATAATAGAGGTTGCTTAGTAACTAATTTTAAACTGATGAACCAAGAAAAAAATACATTTTAGTTTTCGAATTAATCAATACTAATTGATATTTGATTTACTCAAATATTGAATAAATATGCGGCCAAGTTTATCAATTCGGTATCATCATTGACTTTATATTTTGGCCAATGTATTATTATAGCGAAATTGTTTTGGAAGAATCTCTTCCAGTCATTTTTACTTTTTTCCTTCAAACAACACTACGTTTTTCACATGCCACAAGCTAGCTAACGTGAATAAAATTTCGAAAAATTGTAATATTTTCTTAAACACTATTGTATTAATTACAATTAATATATTTTACTCGTGATAGGAAGTGGTCGGATAAAATATATTTTACATTTCAATGTTGATCTAAATACCTTCTTCGTTCAGTGGGCTATTTTCCAGCCTCCTAGATGTACAAATACTAAATGATGCGGCAATTAAAAATTAATTGTTGTGTTCCTCCCATTTTTAAAACATTCCCAAGTAATTTGAGTAGTTATCAAACACTAGGTAAGTCGATAAGATCTAATTCAATGATTGCCTTAAATAATTTTACTTTTGGATGTGACACTACTATGCTTGCCGCAAGAAAATATTAGAATAGAATAGTCTTCTATCAGTTATCGGTATCGTGTTAGTTACAATCTTTAGTGATGTCTTCGTTGAAGCACTCACATTGTGTGTATAGTCCAACTCTGCCATTTTGAATCGCCATTTTTAATTTGGTGATTGCGTATAGTTATAAATGGATTTTATTTGTCCAATTTTTCTAATAAACTGGATATAAGTTATAAGGACTTACAATTCAGAAGGCATCACTTGAGAGAAAAATTTTCATTTGTATAAACGGCATGAGTAGGTAATGCAAATGCGTTTGTTCCTATCTCATACTAAATGTTTCTGAAATGAGAGAGGTACTTAGGGTTCTCGAAACACAAATCTCTCTAATTACGGTTTATAATTAGAACCGCTTTTGTCGAATAACTTTTAGTAAGTTTCCAAGAATATACTAAATTCAGATAAAGCAATTTAATGCGGTTTCCGAAGTTCTCGATTTTATGAAATCCTGTCAAATTAGCTACACGATTAGTTACTGGAAATTGCATAATTTATATCTTTATATTAGTTTCAATAAGAAATCCGGTTGGTCTCGTTGATTAAACAAGGATCATCAATTACAGTAAAAAAATTCGGAGTAGTAAACAAATGCAGTGACATAACATTTTTGTTTGTTTTACTTTTTAAATGTGTGAATATTGAATTTAAATTAAACATTATTCTATAAATTATCGGATAACTCCTCTTTGAAGAAAAGTCGGTTGCACGCTTTTCGTGGTCGGCATATTTTAGCAATTATCGGGGTGTTTGTATCTTTTGGAATTATTCTAAAATATTTTATCTAGAGTCAACAGTCAAAGGTTGGTTTGTGGGCAGCATTTACGAAAAGGAGTACATGTTATCATAAAAAAAAAGAAGTAAAATTGTAAATGAAGTTCATCGATGCCAAATTATAAATCTATCTTCCCTTTTAAAAAAAAACTATTTTCATGTGTCCACGGTGTGCTCTAAGTGCTTGAAGTGACTGGTGTGTCTGTGTGTAACATTCCTATTTCCGCTTTTCAGTTTCCGAATTTAACATCTCTCTGCATTTTGGTCACAAGGTCGCTATTCCTTCTTTTCTTTGCTTCAATTTTGCACTTTTAAATTATTCGACGTTCTCATGTGTCCACTTTGCGGTGTCTCAGATAGGGCGGCGAGAGAAGGAACTCTCCTGTTTGGTTGATAACATCATCTGAACTTGATTTTCCGCCCGTAATCTGATCGTTTCTATATTAATTTACACCACTATCCGAGTATTCCTAATTATCAAAAAAATAATTCTGGTTATTGTAAAAGTGAGTGAAGCGGATTGCTACGCTAGTAAAGCCTGACTGACTCAGAAATCTCAATGGGAGATCCTCCTACATCTAGCTAGACTCCCAGAACCAGCTAAACACCTTAGTAAAGCCTGACTGACTCAGAAATCTCGATGGCAAGATCTCCAACATCTAGCTAGACTACCAGAACCAGCTAAGCTATAGCCCAGCTATGAAAGGAAACAGACGTGTAGCACGGAGCATGTCTATTCAGGGCGTATTTTGAGGATAAAAAGTACACGTAGGGGGCTTAATCATGATCAGGATGGGGGATTAGGTTAAACAAACAGAGGCTAATGATTGGTCACTGTTTGTACGGTCGCAGCACACAGAGTTGTACGGCCGCACCTCCCAATCCTGGTGAGCAGACATACAGGCATACGATGACGCATATGGCGATAACGTGTCCCACAAAACAGATCGCAGAATTTAAATAAAGTAAGACCTTTTAGATCATCTGAATTTATGTATCACTTCTAATCTATTTCAACTCCCTCCTCTCATTCAGTGCCGAAAATGGGTACATATAATAATTGCCTGCCGCCTGGAACTACGTCAATTTTGCAGTTTATAAAATGTGAGAAATTATTTCTTTAAGAAAGTCTAAACATTTTACAATAGCAAAATACTTGATTCTCTTTGTGGAGTGTACCAGTTCATTGTGACTGAAGAAGGAACTATCATGCACAACCACACAGAGTCGAAAGAGTGACCGTGGAACTAGTTGAGTGGGATCGTGATCGCAGGTCCTCTGAGTCAGCCACTAAATCAATAATCCCCGTATAGTTCAACAAACCTTTCAAGAAATTTATGTTACTTAGCACTGGAGTGGACATAGATCCGAAGTAGACGCATTCCTCACCGTGGGGGGTTATTTTCATAGAGATATTACTGGGCTTAAGTCAAGACTTATTGGTGCAGCAGTGCGCTACAACTTACCTTCAAACGAAAAACAAAACCAAGATTATGTTTTCCACCCCACCCCAAACCAATCCAATCCAATCCAACCCAACCCAACCTAACCCAACCATCTCGTCCTCACCTTGGGCTGATTTTAGTGGACGTCTGACTGTGAAACGATATCTCGCATTGAGTGCGCTCGAGACTATTCTTCTTCTTCTTCTTCTTCACCACCACCACCTCCACCACCGCCACCACCACCACCTGCACCACCCTCATCCTCATCACCATCATCATCATCATTATTAGCTTCTTCTACATATTCATCTTCTTCGACCACTTTATCATCATCCACTTTCCCCTCCTCCTCCTCCTCCTCCTCCTCCTCCTTTTCTTCTTCTTCTTCTCCTCCCCTTCCTTCTTCATCGACACCGTCTTGGGCTTCCACATGGGAGCTAGTATCTGATGGGTGTGTAGATGAGAATGGGGCATTGGATGGAGCGGTTGGGAGGAAGAGTGGATACACCAAATCGCATGAACAGACCCAGGCGGTGAGCAACATAGTGCTGCACGGCATGCTCCGGCCCATCCGTGTAGGGTTGAAATTTGAGGGGAGAGCCAACTGGGTGTGCGATAGACTTACCTCCACGTGGTGCACCCTGGGCAACGTATACTCATACGGCAAAAAAGTCAATTAACTGGCAGTTGACCTCTGACTTCAAACTACCATGACCCCACTGTATGTCATGTTCGACTACTTTCACGGTACTTACCTCACCTTTGTTCTACCTTTGTGTTTGTCTCTTACATCTTTGAAACACTCTTCTGTCCCCCCCCCCTCTCGACTTTTTTCAATTTGATGTTCCTTCCCCTCTGTGAAGTCTGGAGTCAACTAAAGGGCTAACGATAACCATCAAGACGCCTGTTATTTGATATAAATAAATAAATGAATGTTCTCCGCCTTGATAAATTAGTAAAAAATTTTCGATAATTTTTCTTCATTGACAAATCAAGCATTTAGCCTAATAAAGGTCATTAATGGTAAATGACATTCGATCTCTAGAGATTCCCAAATCCATTGCCGTTTCTGTCACCACAGCAATTGTTTTATTATGATCTGATCATCTTCGCAATTACGAATTAAAGTAGCTCTCTTTACAAACTTCGCATTTACAAAATTATTTCACCCCATTAGATAAACCACAATTTAATTGGTAATTTCTAGGAATAAATGTACCAGCAACAGTAATATATGAAATTACATTCCTCCGAGAATTTCATTCAGAAAAATGTATTTCTTTAAAGTCCAACATCGAGAAGAAATTGCTTCAAGATATCAAATGCTTTTCAGCTGAGTTCAAATTAGCACCATGTCCAGATCACGTTTTACTATAATTCAAAGGTATATGATAAGGCTAAAAATAAGACGAATTTTTAATCAACATACAAAGAAATCCCCCCCCACAAATTCTAAGCAAATAGTACAATTTGAATTCCACTAAGGGAAAGACCCAATTAGATTGAAGCTTCTAAAACAATCGTAAAATCTAGTAAACAAGAAATGGGAATAAGCACCCATTTCTTAGCTAATTTGAAGTGGATTTTGCAATATAACTATTGGTGAACCTCATTCTTAAGCATATGGAACACTAGAGACGATAAATTAGCACAATAGAACCGCTAAATTTTTATCCAGCCTATATATATATATATATATATATATATATATATATAT
>UZAE01000321.1:0-26334 GCA_900617975.1 Rodentolepis nana | reverse complement strand
GCATGCGAGAGGCCCCGGGTTCGATCCCCGGCATCTCCAAACCGGTGGGATCACTTTTATGGTTGAAATGACAACCCTGAATGTTGAAGGCTGAAACTGAGGAACAGTAATTCTGGTTATCTTGAGAGGACTATATTCGAAATCAGTTGTTATGTGTTAAAAAATTTGGTACTTGTGGTGAAAACAATTCCAATTATAACGAAGCAGTTAAGACGCTCGTTCGCGAAGTCAGAATTTTCGGGTTCAAATCTCAATTCGTTATTTTCATTGCAAGGATATTTAAAACGCTCTCCCTTATGGGTATGCAATTAACATACCAACTAACGAAATCGTAGATTCTGTGCTAAGCTGTGCACAACCAGTGCCGCACATGACCAATCCTATTGCTACATCATATTCGACAACAAATAGCGCTAGAACGCGAGTCACCCAAATAAGGGTCTCCAATACGCCTCTACCAACTTAAAGCCTTTGGCTTAGAAGTCGTGCAAATTTCTGCCTCACCCTAGCCGGTGTAAGGCAACTTTTATACCAAAAATTCTTCTACTTTTCTTTAAAATCACATTTAACTCCTGTTTTATAAAACCTAAGTCTACCAGGCCTTACAAATTCAAGAGGAATAGCATTTGTGGGACACGTCATCGTTTAACACGTGATCGCATGCACGTACAACCAATAACCAATCAGAAGCGAATCCGCCATATTGATTTTGTCTAACCTTATGGAGCGTACACTTTTACCACAATATACTTCCTAAATAAACGTGTTCCGTGCGATACGTCTATTTCCACTACTGTTGGGCTGTAGCTTAGCTAGTTTCAGCAGTCTAAATAGATATAGGAAGATCTGTCACAGATATTCCTGAGTCAGCCAAGGCTTTACTAGTGTAGCAATCCGCTACAAATTCGTTAAAAAATTGTAGCTGTTCCATCCTACGTGCCTCAAATCATCCAATTCCCTGATATTTAAGTCTCCAGAAATATCACCCACTTCCAAACGATAGAGAAAAAACTCTTGCTTACTCGAAACAGGAGGCCGAGTACTCTCTTATTCCAGTTTTCGAGCCTTGACAAATTGAACCGCACCATAACCAATAACACGATGTTAGCTACTGTCCTTATCCAAGCTAATTAAACCCGAACTTTACAAAAACTTGGAACTGCAGTAATCTCCTTCATGTGTCTTTAATTAGCTGATTATTATAGTAATTAAGCCGACATAATTGATGAAAAATTACAAGGTAGCAGTCAGGTGATCACAATAAAATGGCAAATATTTCTCTACACACTTGAGTCGATTTATTGACAGTTCAAATTCTATACAAAGGGGGAAATCTGACCAAGGGAAGGAAATGACCTAAACATCCACTTCCATTTTTGCCTTCTTCCTCCTTTCAGCGTTCTCTAACGCCTTTGCTTTACGCTTCTGTCTACGCGCCTGCTTGGCTTCCAACTTCTGCTGCTTCTTCCTAGATCCAAGTGCGTCCAATACAGACGAAAGGTTTCTGAAATAAAGTTTCCGCATATTAATTATGTAGGCAAGACATTTCAATAAATTCTAACCGATTTGCACATCTGATACACACATTAACTGATATTTACTATTCGAATTTCATAATACTACTGAAGTCGAAATATAAGTAGTTAGCTCACCCGGAAGAGTTACGGAGAGAATGCATGAGCTGAACAAGACGTGAATGATTAGCGCGCGTAGATTTGGGGATCTCTGACCTGTCTACTGAAAGAACTGCCGCGATTTCATCAGAAGTTAGATAATCAAACTAAAAGGAAACAAAATAATCAATAGATATTTCCTACGGAGAATACAAAGTTCGAAAAAAACTGCTACATACCACCGTCTTGTTTGATTTGAAACACGAAAAGAGGGAGTTGAAAACTGCTGAAACAAAGTCCTTCGATTTCATCAAAGCATTGGCAGACAAAGAATTAATAAACAATCCAATCAGAGTTCGGGACAACTCAAGTGTCCAATCAGAAAGAGCTGACGATTTTGCACCAGCCAATGCCTTAGTTACTGAATTTGCAAGATTCAAAAGAGTTGTTTTTGAATAAATTAAGGAAGATTCCGCTTGAGATTCTGAGTCTGGAGACTTAAGACGTTGGAGAATTATGCTCTTTGCAGATGTAGCCATAACCTAACAGAAAACAATGGTAATAATGAAAGGACATTTGCATAGCACTAAGATCTAGATTAAGCAGACTTACAGGTGAAGAGCTGATCAAACGAATCAACAATTGTTGATGTGCTCTGCTAGGACGCGTCTTGGACAAGAATTCAACAAGAAATTCCTCCAAATATTTCATTAGAACTTTCGAGCATTTTTGGTCTGTCACCTTTTTGAATTGCTACAGTATAAAAGAAATAAAGTAATAACCTCACAAGAACATGAATATCTAAATTTATATATCGATTCAAGCATACCAGGAAGTCACAAGTGGTCTGAAGGCATTTCATCATTCGGTCGTCAGGGATAGCTACGAAATTATAGATATGTATATTATATCTGCTGCAATATTCAAAATAAATAAAAAAGATGACTGAAAGATTACCATTTTTGAAAATAGTAAAGATGGCCTCGAGACAGACTGGCAACAAACCGTCATCTGATTGGCTGATAGATTTACAAAGAGCTTCATTGAATGCTATTGTCCTTGAATTCAAGTTTTCGAAGATTGAAACAATTCGAGCCAATGGAACATAACCACCTTTACTTTGAGCACGAATGGCCTTTCGAGATGAGGTAACAGCCAATTGGAGAACAATATGGAGTGTAGGCTAAATCAAGGAAAATCAAAATAGAGAATGAATTTATGAATTCATAAACAAATCAATCTAATTCCCGTCCGGTGACTCTGGGACGTATCGTTCATCGATAGAAAGCAGCGCCCACGCCACACACCAAGATATATTCACTTTCAAGTTTCAAACTGGCGGCCAGTGACCATCATGGCAAGATGGTCGCTTGCTCTCACCTTCATCTAACAAATCCATATGCCTTTTCATATCGGCTTGTCTTTTCTCTAATAAGATGTTCCCTAACAACTACACGGACCACCCCTCCTCCAAATCATTTGCCCCTTAAAGACAAGTAGATGGAAAGAAAAAAATTCCTTAGGACTTGTGGTTAGTGGCGTGTATTGTCCTCAATAGCTTCGAAACAACATCCCCATAACTGGCGAAAACTCACCAAGAAAAGTCTAGCATCAGAAGAATAGAGGAGTAGGTTTTCGAGAAAATCAAGGGACCTGCAAACAAGTAAAGATAAAAGAACAAATTAACATCACCAACTCACAATAAACAAATCGATTCAAGCTATAATAATCTAATTAGAACTGCCCCCCCCCCCTACCTTAATTTCAATAGAGCGATGGTTTCCTTTCGTATTTTGGCGTCCATGCGTGAGGCTCTGGTTGCTTTGAATAAAGCGACAAGGGCTTCGTCCTGCTTCTCAATTTGTTCATTCGTGAGGAACTCCTCTTCTTCATCCGAAACCTCTTCAGCTCTGATGTCGTCTTCGTCCTCCACTTCTGGCAAATCCTCCGCGTCACTCAATTCAGCGAAACCCCCTATAAGAGGCAGAATTAAGGATATACTACAACAAATCAAAGCGACGGTAAATAGCAGCCAACAACCCGCGAAGGCGAGGAGTCTGTAGACTCAACATTGTGTCCGATAACACCATTCAAAAAAAACACCTCATAAAAATAAATGTGCCAATCTGGCTTTCTTTCCTAAGTAACTAGAGCTGACTAAGTCGCTGGTTTATAACCAAGGACGCTGGTGGGAATGGAGTGACCCCAATCGACGTACTTGTTGATCAACAAATAGAGCAATAGCTTAGATCATGAAACTGGGAATCGGAAACTTTCGATCTCGTCGTAAGGGGTAAAAATACTAAAATTTCTGTTAGTGTTGACTGACGCTTTCATCGAATGAAATCCTATCTGACCTTCGAAAAAATATGATCGAATTTTAAAAAGTAAAAAAGCAGTCGATCTGATCGTCTTGGAACAAGGATCCCAAGACGTTCCCTACTCTCAGCCCTAAGTTCAGTTTTATGGAATTTCGTTTTACGGAAAGCCTCTACGGTGTGCAGGCTAAAATTGCAGATGGGAAGAGGGAAAAATGCTACCTACCGATATCCTCTTCTAGCTTGTTATCATCATGATCATGTTCTTCATCATCTTCATCAAATTCGCTCTCTTCATCGCTTTCCTCTTCCTCGCCAGCAACGCCGATTCTCTGCTCTGCTGCTTTTGACTTACTGTCAGCAATGCTCAAAATGAGCTGCAAAGGGTACACTGGTTTCGTCTCTTCCACCTCCTTCTCCTCCGCCTTCTTTAGTCCAAAGAAAACTTCGAGGGGAACATCAAATGTCGGCTGGATGCTAATCTCTTTTCGAGCCACCATTCTTCCGAAAGTGGCACTCACCACATCTCGAAGAAGTCTCCAGGGTTCAACACAGAGACTGAGCATCGCATCAGTGAGGACAGAAGACCATTCAGGCGAATCCTGTTGCTCGTCGTCGGTTTCCATAGCGTTGGAGGCGAGAGCACGATGGCGATGAGCTTGGAAAATATCGTCAAGAAGTTCCAAGAGAGAATCCTCTTTTAGGGAGGATGGATCTATAGTAATTAACGAAAAGCATAACAGTTACATCTAGAGAGCAGCAGAATATGCAAGCTGTCAAATATTATGTTCGATCATTCTGTTTCCTTGACCTGGGAAAATGAAGTTGAGTGGTACGACTAGACCTTATAATTAAATAGCCAGACAACAGGTTGAATATGCAGGACTAGTGCTTCAGGAAACAAATTAGAAAATTTGAACTGTGGAATACGAAATACCCATTTAATTAATATCTTCAATTTATTCACAACCTGTTTTTTACCAACTGCCTTCCACATTTTATAGTACAGACCTTCATGAGTAAAACGATTAGACAAAGAAGCTCAGACAATCGGTAGATCTAACTAATATCAATAAAATGACTTTAACCTTACCAGTGTGAAGAGTCAGAGCATAGACAGTAGTTGTAGCATAAAGAAGACCAATCCAATGCCCAACTGAACCTAATTCATCTTCCTCAAGCATCTTTGCTGCGATCTCCAAGCGTTGCACCAGGGGATTCACTGAGTCTTCACTGCCAAACCTCTCAGAACAGATCTTCAAGTCGGTTCCTATAAGGTGCTTAATGCATCGATTCAGTATTTCCAAACCCTGTTTACACGTCTTTGCGTGACGAGAATCCTCCTAAAGGGAAATTCGCTTATATTAACAACTCTACTGAAATGCAATAAGTAAAAATCACAGTAGCCTTACCCTAATCTCCGACTTTAAGGGCACTTTGCGCAAGAGTAAGGTTAAGCATCGGCCAAGATGTGTCAAAGCTAAACCAGAAACTGCCGAGGTAACCTTTGGTGAAGAGGAATCTAGAGGCATGGCATTGCTATTAGCAACCAGAAGGAAGAAGTCCATGGACTCGCATAGAAATTCGATATTATCAAAGAATGATGGACGAGAAGTGAGACAGAAGACGAACTGACGAAGCAAATCCAAAATGTGAAGACGTTGTCTATCGATGGCGAGGACATTTTCAGAATCCTCTTTAACATGCAGGAACATCCTTTGCAAATTTCTTGACGAATTCTTCAGATATTCGTCAGAAAGTTCAGACGAAGCAATATCGAGTAAGCTCTAAATTAATGCGAAATAATGATCAGAGCATGTGGTCAGAATAATAAAATTATTTGAAATCGACTTAAATTACCGATAAAAGATGCGGGGCCCTGGGTGCAGCATTGATATCAAATAGCGGAATTTTTGCGAAAATTACTTTGAACAGACTTGCTGCTTTTTTAACTGCAATTTTAGTTTCAACCTTATTGACACTTTTTGCATCAGGACCTTCAGTTGCCGAAGTTTTCAACGCCGAAATCTGATTATTCAACAAGCTACAAACATCTTCGTGGCTAGAGAGTTTCGAACTGGACAATTGCTTCCGTAGGAAAGTTAATGTGTTAAATGAAAGGATTATTTCCAACTGCTCCTCAGCTTGAAGTTTTGATAAGAGCGCTAATGCCACTTTTAGAATCTGAATCCTTTGAGCAATTGGAGAATCGGTATGATCGATTGGAGCTAAAGGCATTTTAGCATGGAATAATGGCACGTACCTGAAATTCTTGTCCATAATTTATCGAAAATGGAAGAATGCTGGAATGCAGAAATCAACTCAGCAGCTTTGTCAAACGCCGATGAGGGGAGACAATTATTTACCGCATTCACAACCCGTTTGATCATTGATTTATCGTTCACATCAAACCGCATTTTCGTGTTAACCGTCTTTAAAGCTTCAGAACAATTTTGAAGCCGTAGAATGAAGATAATTTCGGAGGCACTAGGTTCTTTTGATTGCCAAGCAAGATCCCATATGTGGGAAATCAAATCACCATATATGCCAACAAGCTTCGGATTCATTTCTGGAATCACTCGAGAAAGAACGTCTTCCATAAAGAGAAGACAGCGTTCTAAATTTAGTAGGGATTTTAAACTGGTAGCAATCTTTTTATGCTCATCAGCAGCTAGATCGGATAGCCTACCGGATTCGGCCAAGACATACAAACAAAGAATCTTAGCCCTATTAGTGATTGATCTTTCCTGAAATAAAAAATAAAGCACATAAAACGTAAATTAGACTATATAAATGTTTGTGCAGTGAACACTCACCTTTGCATCGACAGCATTATAGGAATAAACGTGCCTATCAAAAGCAGTTAAAATCAATTCTTTAGATATCATCTTGTTATGCTTGAGAATTGATATTAAAGCTATTGAGCAACCAGATTCCGGAGTAGGAGATGACCTGAGGCCCTTTGAGAGCCTATCTAGAGCGTATGTAACATGGGTTTGTAAGTCCTGAGAAATATTTATATATACCATTTACTTACATGTTTTGTAGATAACAAATATTTATTTAGGTTTTTAATAGCAGCAGTTCTTTTAGCTTCATCTGTATCGCTGATATCCCAGAAAATATCCAAGAATGCACGATTGCACTTTTGCAGGACGAAGTCACGCATAATTTCAAAATAAGCGAGAAACCTTAAGATAGTTAAACGGTTGTATTTTTCCAAGATAGACTATATTCATATGATAAAAATTTATGCATTCTTATTATTTCTAAAAATATAGCGCTTTTAATTATCATTTATCATTTAGCATTTCACATAGCATTGTTTGATATTAAGCTAATGTTGTTGTTAACGAAAAATTATATTTCTTCTTTAATACTTAACTATATATTTTAATGTGGTTGTATATTTTATGCATAAATTATTGATAGATATGTCATTCTAACCTTTATTTCTCTTCTGCACTTCTAAGATTAAGAAATTTGATAAGTTATTCCAATTCCATTCACTTCAGCTGGAAACTACTTGCCTTTTCATATAATGTAGATTTATTATTGTTAAGTCTTTAGATATTTGTGCGATTGAAAACGATAAATTTATTAAAATTTTCTCTAGTCTTTTTTGATTAATTAAGAATTGACCGAGTTTATTAGTTGTCTAAAAGCTTGTTCATGTTAAAGGCATTTGCTTATTGAGAACGTGGAAAACAAAATGCTAACATGATTGAACCAAGCAATCTCGTTTTAGCTAAACAAGTCTAGAAGATGTGTTGTAAAGGTGATTAGGTTAGGAAATGTAGTCGTGAACACGGAGAGCTCTTACCCCAGCGTAAATCAATAGCCACGGTATGATCTGCGTTTCCAAAATTATAGCTAAATGACTAAGTCATATGTTATTAGCACACAAACACAATAAATACTATTCACACCTCACGTTCTGCTTCTTCGATATTATTTTATGTAAATTAACTGTTACCCTAACACATATATTTTGAAATGAAATCCATTCCCCTACCGGAAAATCAATGCAATCTGATTAAACTCCACATCGTAGATATCACTTGTATATGAATTAGGACATTGTTCTTTTTTTAAACGAGTGCATCTATTTCATTTAAACGTTCTCAGAGTATTTAAACAATTCTCTGTTTAAATAACCATCGTAGTGATTTTAACTATCCATTTATATGTTGTATGCAATGCAAAAACCTCTCAGCAATCTGCTACTGAATAAGTGACGTTATGCTTAACTGCCAACTACGCTTGCCAATAAAAATGCTAATAGACTCGATAAAACTATCTCGACCCACTCAATTTCGAAATTATGCTGTTTTTCAATTCTTCATTTTATATAAGATGATCTGCGAAATTTCTTTTTATCAACAATGCAATATTTTGCAATATCAAGAGTTTCCTGCTTTCAATAAATTTGAGAGGAATCAATTTATCGTAGAATTCGAAGATCTATTCTTTTCTTCACTGACCTTTGTACTATAAATATTATCTAGACATACTATATTAATTTCTCGATTTTTGAATTTGTGAGAATTGTTGTAATGCGCAATGTGGTAATCATTTACCTTCATTTGGTTTGATTAAGTTTGAGCAAATATGTTTAGTTTAAGAATTAAAATTAAATTTGTTTGTCAGCGTATTATACCCTTTCCAATTGACAACATTTCATAAATTTAATAAAGATTTTCCCATTTTCACCTTAAAGAGAAGAGTCTGCACTCTATGAACACCTATTCCCGTATTTCGCAACTTTTAAAGCGAGAACTTTTTCATAGTTCCCTTGGTAACAGCAGAAATTATTGGCCTTTGAACATCTTAATCTAAAAACATTGCTACGAAACAGTTGATTAGTAATAAAAATTAATGCTGAAATGACCATTGAAATTATTTATTTATCGTACGACAAGTTGTAGAGGGCATTTAAAAACATCTATAGGCCGCACGAAAACTTGTTGCCTTCAAACTGCAGGATGAATACATGCCACTTGCACGCATCCCAAATAAACGTTTTCCACTTGGTAAGCTTCCTTCCTCTATATCGTCAAGGAAGCTTAGTTAATCCAGGGAGCCACTCTAAACTAGGAGATCATGTCATACAGGTTACTGAGCATAAGTCATGGTACGCTAGTGGAGCAATCCGTAAAAACCTCAAGTTTTACTACTCCTCTAAAACTACTGCTATTTTCTGACTATTGTTATGAATGAATTATATCTATACACATACTTGAGGTCCGAAATGGATGCTTAAAGAAGGCGGATTGTTGAAACTTGACTTTTCAATGCAGGAAAAGTCACGTATGAAGTGGCAGATTGAATTTATTAGAACTGATAATTGATCTGGTCTTCAAGAAAATGAACACAGGCATTGTGAATATGATTTACTCTTCTCTAAACTTTTTATTCTTAATAAGGTATATGGTTACGAACAAGTTCCTTTACGAAATTCACAAGTTAGAATTCTTTTATGAAGTGTCGCATTTGTCAAAAAGAATCCGATCAAGTTAGAATAAATGACATATCATTTTAAAATGGCCAATTTGGAAGAGTTTTTAAAATTTCATTTGAAAGACTCAAATCAAAAATAGCAATAAGGTAAAAAGCCATTCAATTTTGTCAAATAATATTCCTCTACAAATTTCTGAATGAAAAATCACTTAAGTTGAGTTCTTTTAAGCCAAGGTAATAACATTATCATACCAATAGAATAGTTTGAATAAGTCAGGTTGCTCATGTGCTGTTAAGATATCCCAACTGATTGATAACTACATTAGATTTTCATTGATAAAAGCAGCATTCTATTTTAAATAACATTTTAACCTGAGCAAAGAAGTTACTTATTTAATTTGTTTTACCCAGCGGGTCTCACTCAACAACCGCGGATGATGTGATTTCGTCTGTGGTGTCCACGGGTGGTCCGGCTCTTTGTGAATATTTGAATATGGGTTTCTAAGCAGATACGAGTCATCACATCGAGGTGCTGATAGGCTTGACTGACGTATAAAAATGAAATAATTTCGTATAAACCAAATTAATTTTCTGCTCTAATGATTTCAATTATTTTTTCTATTCCCGGTTCGCATAACTATATTGCCTAAATTAATCGAACATTTAGAGAACAGAATCTTCTTGCAAACATAATAAGGATATCACGATTTAGTTTTAATTACGTATTCTGAAGGTAAGTCATGAAATTATGAAATAAAAATATTATATGCTAACTAGGATTCAAAGGGAATTGGGAAAATAGTTTTTGTGCAAAACTGAAGTAAATTGAGTCCCATGGTGTTCTGATGAGCATATGATCATTCCTGATCCTTTCCACATTTCTCATATTCGTTGACTATTTTCATATTCAATGTTTTCAGATACTTTCTGTTCTGAAATTAAAACAGGAATACTAAAAGTCGTGCGACCAAACCGTTTGAAATTTATAGCTGTTTTGCGACAAGTTAAAAATAACGTGCCTCATAATTAAACGAATAAAGATAAAGTATTAAGCCTTATATAACATGACTGGATGTAATGAAAAATTTTAGAACTTATTATGCTAAAATCTTAGAAGTTATGACCACATTTCTAACAGAATTAGAGGGTTAAAGCGATAGAAAAAGTAAACATATTTAGCTAAACGGTGTTCATTTTGAACTTTAAATCTGATGAATAAATAAATTTTCCCTTATGGAATAAATGCTCGCCATTTACGGTAATACATATGATAATGGAAAATATGCTGCCACTTAATCATTTCCAACTGCATAATTATTGGATAGCCTATTTCGCGTCGCGTGTTGTAAATATGTTCACTGTTAAATCGGCCATCGCCCCACTTAGATTACTAAAGTTTTATCAATTAGAAAAGATTTTAGCATGCACTCCAAAATTTTTTGCTTCCACCCCGACATATGTTGAACCGACAGCTGTCGCTTACAGAGCTGCAATGAAACAGGGTGTTCCTGTTGAGGACCTTCCCATGCGTGTAAATTTTCGAGGAAAACCATACAAACCAGTTAGTTTGGAGGAAAGCTTGCATTACCTTTCCAGTCCAGAATATCGGGAACTCTACCGTGACAAACCGGTTTGGTTTTATTATAGACGGAACTACAAGGGCCATTTTCCACCAAAGCATCCACGAAAATCATGTACCGTATGTGAATTTCAGTCATACTCTGTCATTGTTTTTGATAGTGGAAATTCTTTATTTCTCGAAAATAATAAAATTTTGTTTTTGTAGAGAGGCCATGCACTGATTACGTCTAATCCTTGCCCAATATGCCGAGATGAATATTTAGTTATTGATCACAAGGTAGGTTTTGTTGTCATTGTTCATAATCACGTATTTTGAATAGAATGTTGAACTTCTCAAACAATTCCTACATCCGCTTTCTGCTGATATTTTGGAACCGAAAATTACAGGTAGAATCCTTTCTTTAAATTTAAAAAAGGTCCCTACCTTTTCCATAGTTGCAATGTTTTCCGCTTAAATAGGACTCTGTGCAGTTCAGCACAAGGCTCTTCTATTGGCTATTGAAATGGCTAGGGATATGGGAACGATTCAAATGCGTTTGCCGTTTCGACTTTTCGATTACACTGAATACTACGGTGATAAATTGAGCCATGAAGAACTTCGACAGTTGGCTAGTAACGTTGTTAAGGCTTCAGGTTCAGGCGGTCAATTAGAACCTCTAGATGACATCTATAAAGAGGCTGCGCGCTCATTGACTAATCTTCCTCCCGCAATCTCTCGGCTTCTCCGGGAATCAGCTCTCATTCCACACATTGAAGAAGTTGCCGCAGAACCACCAACTGAAGAAATCGAACGACCAAAAATGCCGAACAGATACCAGATGGAAGAAGCTTATCGAAAACTTCAGCTCAGGAGACGTCGTTCTAAGTCCCTCCTCCTTGACAATAATTAGTCTCTAATAAATCATTTGTACACATACGTTGCATTTTCCCTTCGTTTAGCATTTTCCAATTTGTACTTCTACAATTTTGCTTGAAATCTTGTTTTGCTTCATTTCCAGAACATGTCCTTTCTAGCTCGCACACTTCCACCGTTATGCAATATTGAATTACGATCAATTAGGTAAGTAATTTAGTTACCATTATTTGGGCTTGTAATTGAAATGCTATACTACCTACACTAATTAATGGAAATGAGATTCTATTGTAAGTCTCCAAATTTAATCTCTAAAAGAATCAACCATTAATGTTTTCATTATTTTACTGTTTAGTGAAGCCTTCTAAGTTGCGCACTTTGTCGCAGTCAATTTAGGAGCAAGATAAAGTCGATAGTCGCTTACATGTCGGCTATTTTGTTGTTGTCTTCTAAAATTAATTTTATTCAGTTCCTTGATTGTTGCCATATTTTCATTGTCTCCCTAATTCTAATTTGTTTATCTTGTAACTCCGTGAAATGACCCTGGAATTGAGTTGAGTCATTCAACTCTATGGACATCTCAAGTTAGTCGTATTAAACGCTGATCGAATTCTCATCCATTTTTGATTTGGTAAAAAGTGTTTGTGCATGTGTGTGCGTGTGTGTGTAATTTGAGCTATTTCATTACGCCCACGTTGCCATATTTGTATTAAGTTGCAATCCCAGTACGAGAACTTGCAGTGCAGTCGACATTCGGCTAAGTTGGATGCGTTATAAGCACTTGAAGGTGATTTTCGAGCGTAGAATTCCTGCAATTGATAATTCAGTGCTTGCGAATTTCGATCGAGTTCCCCCCTAAAATATTTGAAACGGTTACCTGTTAGGCTAACTTAAAGAGATCGGACCTACTGAATAATGTAAAGCAGTGTCCACCTGATTAAGTATACTTTTCGTTTGCATTTTAAGCACAACAGTCTTTCGACAGTTCATTGCTCCTCAGACAAGAATGCGTATAGTGGATAACAGTCAATTCAGCAGTATAGCACCGGAACAAAAGAAAGTTGCGGTGAAAAAGGGTGGCCTCAAAGCGGGTCCGCAAGAAGCTCCAACGAAGACCAGCGGTGATGAGATTAAAGATGTGAAAGCTTTCCTTCAAATTGGCACGAATACAACCTCAAAGAGGAAGCCGATGGTTATTGGTGTGTATAATCGCAGAAATCGTGGAATGACAGGTGATCGCGTACTCTTGGCTGTGAATGGACTTAAGAAGAAGGCCTGGGTAGTGGGATGTCGAATGCCAGCAAAAACCGGTTGGCCGCGTTTTGAGTCTAACAATGCTGTCCTCATCGATGAAGAGGGTAATCCACTTGGGACACGAATTCTCGTCCCTATTCCTGCTAAACTCCGATCGCTTCAGTCAACCACAGATATTACGAAAATTCTCTCCATTGCAACCTCATTTGTGTAGCTACTTATAAATTACAAGTAGATTGTAAATATACATTGAAATTTGTATTCTTAAGTAGATTTACTTTTACCTTGCCCAACTTAATACTTTCCCTTTTTGAGAATTAAATAAAGATCTATTAAAGAAAGCGAGGTAGAATGAAAGGACATCGCGGTATGTTGGATTAAATCGAATGAGAGGAATAAGCCCTCATTAGCAACATGTGGCTCGTTGATTATCTCTTGGATCTTAGCTTCAAATTAGGCTATTGTTTCACCTTGGTGGTCCCCTCATTAATAATTTCTTTACTATTGGCTTGTAAGATTGCTCACCTATTTTTCCGTTCTGCAGTGTGGAATAATTAGCTCCTTTCTGAACCTAATTGTCGAAAGCGGTGTCAATGTGTCAACTTAAAGATGGATGTGACGACACCAGCTATTATTTTTAAGACTTGAATAGTTATGAACATCGTAGTAACTCAGACCAATAGATGGGCAGAGATTAGAGGCTCTCTAATGGAAACATTCCCCCCCCCCATCACCTGCTGAGTGGATGATTATTAAGTAATATGATAAAGTACTCAACATTTATTTATTTCAAATGGCAGGCGTTATGATAGGTATCATTAGCCCTTTAGTTGACTTCGGGCTTCACAGAAAGGAAGAGGAACATCCAACTGGTAAAAAGTGGAGAGGGGGACAGAATAATGATTCACAGACGTAAAAGAGACAGACACAAAGGTAGAAAAAAGGTGAGGTGAATACTGTGGAATTATTCGAATATGAAATGTAATGGGGTCATGGTAGTTTGAAGTCAGAAGTCAACTGCCGATTAATAGACAGTATACGTTGCCCAGGGTGCACCACGTGGAGGTAAGTCTATTACACACCCCAAAGTACTCAACATTTAATGACATACTTTATTGAAAGTAGAACTACAGTTCAGGCTAACTACGCTCGTTGGGTGGAGGCGTATAATGGCACGATAAATCGGTTATTGATATCTGCGATAAATATCGCAGAACCACGGGGGGATTTCTTGCATGTCAAGACTTCCATCTCCCAGTTGTTTGATGCCCCGAATTCTCCTAGGGAAACTCAATCTAGCTGAGAACGTCCTTTCTCATAGGTCTCCCGACCACCGGAAAAAGTATTTATTATATTAAAGCTATATTTCCTAAGTCCATGAAAAATTCCGATGATAAGGTTGTAGTGGTTATCAAGATAGTGAAGTAAAGGACTGAACCAATCCTGAAGACGATAATTGATATCGATTATGTGGAGTTCAACTTTAATCGCTTGATTGCTGCCCTCCTCATTAAGCGAATCTGATGGACCTTCTAAGATAAGATAATAAAGTCATTGAATTCAGTTTGCAGGGGAACTACTTCACTTTTTAGAAGTCATAACATCATGGAAGTTCCCCTGGCAAAAGGACTTAACCAATAACTACTCTCTATTTTACTTACTCAGTGTATACCCACGATATTAATCCAGTCATATTTGAATTCGTACACGTCATAACCATAAAAATACACATACCATACCACGCACAACTTCACGGAGCAACCTCATACTACTCTTTGCAATAAAGTAAATTCAACTCACCTTGAATTTGAGATCATGCTTAAAAGGCTCAACGCTTTCACCTCGTCGCACCGGTCTGTCATAAGACCGACCGCAAAGGCTTTTTCACAGATTTATTCGTACATGTGATTCGATCAGTGTTGCCAATAGTGATAGAACTGTGATATTTAAACCAATCTAAGTTTCACTAATTTCCTTTTGGCATCTTCGATCAGACATCTATCACTTATCAATGACTCAAAGTGGGTAGAAGGTCATACTGAAGTAATTCCGCGATTGTCTATTCTGAGAGATATTTGATTCAGACTTGAATCAATGTACATCCATACAGTTTGGCCAAATGGCATTTGCAGGGCAAATTTCCTGAGAAGTTGCTTTTAATTCATTGAAACAGTCTGCTCCATTGATGAAGTGATAATACATAGGTGGATCTAGTCCTTGCGACCATTCCACCTGAGAAGAATTCAATAGACCAAATACCAAATCTCCACTTGTTGGAAGGGTTTCAACTACTTTTAACTGAAATACTCCTAGGAATAGTGACGTCCTCTTTGAATCCCTACATAACTTCCCTCCTCATAGTACTGCCCACTTGATTGTACAAAATATATTATGCCTTTCAATATTGATCTATCCAAATAATGTAAAAAATCAATAAATCCTACTTAGGTATGGGATATGTAAACAAGTCTAAGGTTTACTGCCAATGTAACCTTCAGAACTAAATTGCATGTTAGCAAGAAAATCGGAATATAGAATGGGTAACCTTAAAGCACCTTCTCTCTCACAAATAGTCTTTAATCTTCTTCAGATTTTGATAATGTTGAATCGAAGTATCTAAATAGTATGTTCTATGCAATCTTTATACAAGGGATAAACGCAACCTTAGGGTGATACAATGATTGAGTTTTTTTGAAATGCTACGAAAAAAATTCTAATTTGGTTGAGTGTAAGACGAATTAATTTTACTTTAATGCTCAGTGTCATTGAGGTGCAAGTAGAGTTTCTCCTGCGCAATCAGCCACATTGCAAATACGTTGGGAGTGTATGCATTTTGACTAGATTTTAATACATCGCGTAGTTGCAGTAGGGTGAAGTAATAGAAGTCAACTTTATTGATACTTTTTTACTATAACTATAACTCGAATGCTTGACGTGTTATTCAAATAGACTAGCAACAATCTACCCTATTTCACCTTAAAAGTGTGGAAAAGTGGACGTTCCAGTATGTGCTCGTAATTGGGAGACTTGAAGATTGAGTGGTTTGAAGTTTGAACTATGGTTGGAGCATTCTAGGTGCATAGATGCCAATCAGTTTTCAAAGTCCATCTTTGGAGTTCATTCTGAACGTAATCGGGTGACAATAAGTCCTTTCGTTGTGTGTGTCAAAAAGAACATCTTTAAAGTGAGACATCCCAAAGTCAAGAGGGCAGTGGGGGATAAAGTACTTTGAGTGGACCACTAAGAGTCAAAGTGACAGCGTAGAGGAATGAAAAATAAGTCAGAGGGAATTGAAGGACTTCGAGATGGTTCCTTCTATGAATACAAAAGTTACTTGGAATGTGCAGAATAAGAAGGGAATACTGGGAGCAGTGCTTAAAAGTGGAAAGACCTAGTAAGACACAGTGAGGACCATAAAAGTAGAGTGCGGTTGAGGAGTTGAAGAAGGAAGTTAACAGAAGCAGTCGTGTGTGGATGGAGAAGGTATCTGGATGGGACGGTTGAAGGAGATGGAGATTGTAGTACTCGGAGTACTGAGTGGAGTATTTTTATTTAATTTGAACAGGGCCTAAAATAATAAAAAACAGCTAATTTTCAACTTTCTCTACACGACCGTAAACAAAGTCACTCGATTTGTAAAAAAAGACACTTCAAAGATTAATATCTGTGTCATTAATGAGTGAACATTTAATAAACATTTGTAATTAATTAAGTGCTAACCTGATAAGTCTCCAAGGGACCTGATGATTCGGAAACATGGAATGGATGTACTATAAATCAGATGACGAATTTGTTGGGGATAACCAATTATTTTCGAAATCTGTAGGCGAAGGATAGGAGTGCTATGTGGTGTTACATGGGGAGGAGGGTATAAAAGGGGAGCCAGTTGGGAGAATCATCAAACCAACCAAGCACAATGATGACAAAGAAGACTCTCGTTCTCATCTGCATCGCCACTCTCCTTACCTGCGCTCTCACTCAACCACTCAGTGGATATGACACTCTTTCTAACCTGTTTGGGAAACACGAATTTTATGCCGAAGAGAATAGAGAGGGAGAAGTAACTGATGAAGTGATGGAAGAAGGTGTCACCGAAGAGATGGAGATGGAAGGTGCAGTCACTGATGAAGGTACTAAAGGCATTACCGAAGAGGTAGATAAAGAAGAAGAGATCACTGATGAAATGATGGAAGAAGGTGTCACAGAAGAGAATAAAGATGCAATTCCTGGTGAAGAGGAGGAAGTTACTGATGAAGTGCATGAAGGAGGTGCTACGGAAGAGATCGAGATGGAAGGACCAGCTACGGATGAATTAAGTGAATTTACTACTGAAGAGGAAGAAGTCACTGATGAAGTGACTGAAGGTGTTACCGATGGTGCTGACTACAACAATTATGACGATGATGACGACGACGATGATGATGATGACGACGATGATGATGACGATGATGATGATGACGATGATGATGACGACGACGATGATGATGACGATGATGATGATGACGATGATGATGATGACGACGACGATGATAAAAAGGGAAAGCACAGTAAACGACCTTGATATCCATATGAGGTACCTCGCTTCCACTTTAAACACTGGAACCCCCTCTTCTCAATCAAAGATTGAGATGCGCTTTATATAAATCGAAATTTTGCCTCTATTCACTATTGTATCAAAAATTTGCTTTAGGTTTCACTTTTAATAAGATTGTTTATTCCTTCATTGCTTATTTCATCTACTAGTAAAATTCTGGTGGAGGCCAATATTGATGGTTAGTTAGTTGAAGAAGTGTTAAGTTATGCATCACAAATATATTGTTGCAATATTTGTTTATTTATTCATCTCAAATGGCAGACGATTTGTTGATTATCATTAGCCCTTTAGCTGACTTCGGACTTCGTAGTGGGTATAAACATCAAAGTGAGAAAAACTGGAGAGTGGGGAAGAGAAGAGTGATTCAAAGATGTAAAGTAGACAAACAGACACAAAGGCAGAGAAAAAGTAATATGAGTACGGTAGAAGTGGTCGACTATGACATACAGTCGGGTAATGGCAGTTAGAATTCAGGAGTCAATTGCCGATTAATAGACTTTTTTACCGTATGAGTATACGTTGCCCATAGTGCACTACAAGGAGGTAAGTTTACCGCGCACCTAATTTGATACAATATTAATTGCTTTATCTATATTTATTCTTGAAGGTTTTATCCGAACACGCAAAAGCTCTGATCAGCATAAGGTGCTTTTAAGAACTCGAAGAGTTAGAAATTGAAAGTACTGCCAAATCTTGCACTGGAAGTGCAATATTGACATCACGTCATCAACAAGTCATCTCCTTGTCGTGGCCAAGGCGAACCAATGCACAATGGGATCAGTCGTCTTGATTGGTGTGGCTCTTCGTTCTACCAATTGCATCTCTCCACGTTAAAGTCATTCGATCTTTTCAATCTTTTTTGGCCAATTGCATCACGACCGAACCACAAACTTCTGGCTTATAGGAAGACTCCGATTTCCTTCGATAAAGTTAGTCTAGTTCAAATGGACTAAAAGATATGGAAATTAAAGAACTGATTAGCATCACTAAGCAATGCCTAATGCGTTGGCCTAATTCTGTTCTGGACTAGCTTAGATAAATGCAAAGTGGTGGGGCTTAGTAATAAGAAGGAGATGCCCAACTTCACTACTAAAAAAAAGCAACTTTCAGTGCTGTCGTCACCGAAACAACACTAACGATAAAAGGCACTCGTCAAAGGTTCATTTGGAATTTATTGACGCCTCAAATTGCATAGTATTAAAATAAAAATAAAAGGCCTAAAACCTTAATGTAGATTTTGTTCACTAGTCAAGTTCAAAGTACGTATGACTTTTGTTGAACGCGTGTCGATAGGGAGGCTATCAGATCACATCCAAACCTCTGGGTTTCTGGACAACACCTCATTAACTCTTCAAAGGGCTAATGATAACTATCAAAACGCCTGCCATTTGGTATAAATAAATAACTTTAGGTTATTTATTAAGTACGAAACAAATTGTTAGAGCATGCGTTGCATTTTTCAAATAACGGATGTCAGAAACCCCTATTTTTGACTGGTTTGAGTGTTTTCACGAAATCTTCTAAATCTTCAAAATCATGAAGAATAAATTCAACTTCTAAAGCCCACTCAATATCTCCCCCCAAATCGAACCAAAATGCCATTTGATCACAAGATAGAGTGGATTTATTGAGTCTCTAACTTAGTTAAATACACATCTCTTGTAACGGATTGCTACTTTATAAAAGTCTGACTGACTCAGAAATCTCTATGGCAGATTCTCCTACATCTAGCTAGACTCCCAGAACCAGCTAAGCTATAGCCCAGCTATCAAGGCAACCGACGTGTAGCATGGAGCACGTTTATTCAGTACGGGTATTGCGGAAAAAGTGTACGCGCAGGGAGCTACTCATGATCAGGATGGGGGATTAGGTTAAACAAACAGAGGTTAATGATTGGTCACTGTTTGTACGGTCGCTGCACACAGAGTTGTACGGCCGCACCTCTCAATCCTGGCGAGCAGACATGCAGGCATACGATGACGCACAAAGCGATAACCTATCCCACACTCTAATATTGACGAAAAGCGTAATTTTATACGCAAGAGAAAAAATGGTGAGAACCAACCTTGTATTATAATTATTAAAAATAATAAAAAATAGCTTTAATTGATAGAAATAAAAAAATAATTATAAAAAAGTCATTAAAAGCAACAATTTATTACAAAATATCAAAAAATGTTGGCGCTTACAATTCGGAAGTAATATTCCGCGACAAAAGTATTGTCGAATTTACTCATTCAAGTAAAACAAATACTTACATAGGACACACGCTTTCCCATAGTAATATTTCTTACTATCTCCTTCATAGGAACATCTTGTGGAAAAGTATCATAAATACTGGGGTAGATCGCGCTCCTGTACATATCTCTTGGCAACCTTCCAAGTTCTTCAAAGCTGACGGTTTCATTCGATGCAGGTACATTAAATAGATCACATAGAAGATATCGCTTTGGCTTCTCGTCAGTCACTGCGTCATCATCCAGGTGAATGCAAAGAGCCATGCTATAACCTCCGTCATGTTCAATATCTTCGACTTTCCGAGGTGGCCATTTACAGGGAGTATTAAATGTGTACTCATTTTTAATAATGACTTCCACATTGCTCAATCAATAAATGATGATAATTATAGGGCAATTATGGAGATGAGGATGTAAGCTTGGAGCTTCGAAGCAGAGAACCATTTCATTCTAAGAAATATTAAAAATGTCAATGCGGGAAATGTATCCAACTTAGGGTTCATTTTGGTCCCCAATTTCACGCGATGTGCACCACGGGGCTTAAATGAAATAGTTTAAAAAATTACAATAAAAATTGTAATAAATGAGTATGAGAAAATTGAGGTTATCATTAAACTTGAACTTAAAGAAGCAATAAATTTATATCAAAAGTTAGGCTTTAACATAGCTATCATTAGTCCTTTAGTTGACCTCTGGTTTCACAGAGGGGAGGAGCATACAAAACCACAAAAAATGAGAGGGCGAATAGATGATGTAAAAGAGACAGACGCTAAGGCAGAGAAAAAGGCAAGGTGAGTACTGTGGAAGGAATCGAATATGACATACAATGGAGTCATGTTAGTTTGAAGTGAGAGGTCAAGTGCCAGTTTATAGACTTTTTTGACGTAAGAGTATACGCTGCCCAGGGTGCACCACGTGGAGGTAAGTCTATCGCACACCCCAAGATGCTATAAATAAAATACTTGAAGGAAGCCCTAATGATCAGTTAAAAATCACGAATATATTTAGGATATCTGCATAGCACAACGTTTTATGGGTGTTATTGTATGATTTTCGGCAGGTTTAGAGGAAAAACGCACATCGTGATTTAGTAAAGCATCAACTTATAAAGCCTACAGGCCCATGATTGCCATAATGAACTCCCAGAGTACGCGGTGCCTTCAAAGTGAGATTTACCAGCATAAAGTGTTTGTTGATAACCTGGATAAAGGTATTTTTTAGTGTGCAATTATTTAAATATTTTCCCTTCAATTAAATAAATTGTATGAATATAGCGGTTGGGTTAGAGGCCGCTTATGAGCGTTCATCCTGAGAGGCCAATATGCTGAGATATTCTGCCGAATATGATGAAATTTTAATGTCAATATGGGCCAAGTTGACACCTCTGGAATCTAAGAACAGAATTAAAAAAGGCTAAACACCATGGAAGTGGACAATATTAAAAGCTCTAACACAATTGTTCATTAATAAGAAGTTTAAATTCGACAATGATAAGTTAAATTTTAATGTCCTAAGTTTGGGTTGTGCGAAAGACTTACTTCCACATGATGCACCCTGGACAAAAAGTCTATTCCTCGGAAGTTACCTTCTCATTTCAAACTACTATCACCCCACTGTATGTTATATTCGACTACTTCTACAGTACTCACCTCACTTTTTTTCTGCCTTTGTGTCTGTCTGTCTCTTTTACACCTGTGCGTCACTCTTCTGTTCCCCACCCCTCGACTTTCTGTTTCTTTGATGTTCCTTCCCTCTGTGAAGCCCGAAGTCAACTAAAGAGCTCATGATAACTATCGAAACGCCTGTCATTTGAAATGAATAAATGTTCTACGTTAATTTCCATGGCTTCTGAAATGGATGGTTTTCATTCAAATAGGAATCTCTTCTTTGGCAAATATGAAAAAAATCAGGTGGAAGGTTTACTTATATATGTCCAAATTATATATTACATCATTATAATTTCGTATTTTATGCACCTAACCAGCCAAAATTACACTGGCATTTGAAATAGATGTCATTGAAATTATATATTGGATATTAATTCAAATTACAATTCGTTATTTACATAATGTTTATCATCATTAGCCCTCACATTATCTACTACTTAATGAAAATCAGTACAATAGGCGTTATAGGTTCTTTCCAAAGTAAAAAGCTATATCATGACTAAGCATATGAGCTAACATTAGCTGTTCCTTGGTTGTCAGTCTCTGTGCTAATGACCATTTTCAAACCTTCAAGATTTGAACTAGTAGCATAAAAAGAGGCGTTTTCGGATATTTTCATTTCTTTTTCGTATTTGCTTTGTGTGAAGGGTTAACTTGGAATGTTTACACTAAATTTCACTGATACTTAACTCCAATTTCCCTCAAAATTCACAGATAATGAAGAATGCATAGGATAACTTTAAAAATTTAACAGAGTTTGAAATTCAACTGACCATCCTTCCGCATTTAGTTACCGCCTTCAATGAGTTGAAACATCCTAGAAAGTGAGAATATTTGTGCAGAAATCTTCCAATCATTCAGCACGGTATTCTCGCCTCTCTGTAAATATTTTCTAACCATTCACTTTCTCACTCTAACAAATCTTCATCTTCATTGTCGTTCTAGTATTCCCCAATGTTAGTTAATGCCCTTTACTCTAAGCCTCAAACAAATGAATGGTGAGGTGAGTTCATTAAGTTTTTCACTTAGTAAAAATTTGAGGATAAAAGGTGAAGTAAGTTGAGTAGAATGAAAAGTATTCTCTTAGCGTTGAGTAGGATCGATTCGAAATCTGCTTTCCTTTTATTGGCTGAATTCACTTTCAGTTTGGGAGCCGTAACAAGTAAAATGGTGGAACAAAGCTTTATTGTCACATTAAAGCGATGACTCAATGAATTTAGTAATAACCATGCCAACATTTCAAAGGCTGACATTAGGATTTGGAAAAATAAGGCTTTAGAGCAACCAAAGGGTGTTTAGTGTCATGGAGATGCCGAAGGTAATCGGAATGTTCGTACAAAGTATCCAAGCTTTTGAGAGTGATTCCAAGCTTCCTAGCCACCAAACCAAGAAATACGTCCTCATTCAAGAAATCATATCGCGTATAAGCCGATGCTATTGCCATATCATCTACAATATCAGCTCCAATCAGTTGAGACATTCCTCTCGGATAGGGCGCCATCCTACTCCACGGAACCTCATTGGTTGACATAAAAAACTTGGATGTAGGTGATCGCGAGGCCTTATCTCTATAGCTGATTTTTCCGTGAAGAAAGTTTCGCAGATCGGATCTTGGCGTTGATTGCATGAACTCATGGATCGCGGATATATTCACTCGATGATCGTCATCGAGAACCATGAAGAAATCGCCTTGAGTCTTATTGCAGAAAGCCGAAAGCCAACGTAGGTTTGTTACTGTCTTCCAAGTGAGGTTGAAATAGGTGTCCTCATAGTCACCAAGGATGATGTCATCGTACAATTCAATCTCATTTTTAATGGTCTCCATGATTAAATTCCGCTTACCATCGTAGATTTCAAGCATTTCGCCCCCAGACCCACCTAAGCTCACGAGATGTCCATCGCGAATGAAGTGTCGTCCACCATGAGATCTTGGCAGTCCGACACTGAAAACGTAGCCCACTCTGATGTCTGGATACATAAGAGCCTGATTCCTCATGAAATCGCGGAATTCATTTCGAATTTTGGAATTATAGACGGCATTTTTGACAACTATCACAAGATCGTGCTCGGTGCCTTCTGCACAGACCGATTTACTTGTTTCGAGGATTTTTATCGGGAAATTATAAGCAGGCAGCTAAAAGGGAGATAATTTGGGCTTTAATAAAAGGATTAATGAACACTTTTCCAAGGCCTCTTCTAAACTGGCTCTTTGGAAATTTATTTCGGTACGTTTATTTCTACTAATGATCTTAATGGCCATTATGTTATCACTCAAAATCCACTTTGGATAGAAGCGCGAATTAGCTTCGAAGTACTTTGTGAGGCATTAAGAATTTGGCTAATCCATCCTGCTCATTTGTTAACAAAGATAGCTCTAACAATAAGGCTTTCATTTCTCAGTTATGTCTAGCCTCTAAGCCAACGAAAAAGAAATGCTAAAACCAGCTCGTTTTGATCAAAATGATAATTTCTGAACCAACTTTAGCCGCGGTCCAGGAGTCGCCGTCTTCAACCTAACCCCCCCCCCCTCCTCCAACTCCACTTTACTCCACTCCAGCTTCAAGTTAATGAGGTATTTTAACCAATTTATAGCTACGGCTAGCCATAAAGGAAAATAACGCGGGTGAATGACTAGGGAGATTTTGGCCCTAGCAAGGCGCCACGAACATCTACTTTGTTGTAGAATTACGTTTTTTTTCAAATCTCTTCCATAAAGTGCACAAGGTGTGTGGGACACGTTATCGCTGTGTGCCTCATCGTATGCCTGCATGTCTGCTTGCCAGTATTGAAAGGTGCGGCCGTACAACTCTGTGTGCAGCGACCGTACAAACAGTGACCAATCATCAACCTCTCTTTAACCTAATCCTGCGTGTACACTTGATCCGCAATATACGTCCTGAATAAACGCGCTCTGTGCTACACGTCTGTTTCCTTTATAGTTGGGCTATAGCTTAGCTAGTTCTGGGAGTCTAGCTAGATGTAGAAAGATCTGCCATAAAGATTTCTGAGTCGGTCAGGCTTTACTAGCGTAGCAATCCGCTACAGGTGCTATTCAAAAAGAAACAAAATGTGTGTTGAAAGTATCTTAGGGCATATCGCCCTTCTTTCAATGCAGTCACTGTCCTACAGTATTTAATTAATACCACTATTTTAACTTGCATTTACTTAAACAAACAAAATCAATATTACTCCTATTCGAATTACACCTCTATTTTAAATTTATATTTTCAGGCCCTAATTAGTAATTTGGTTAGTAACATTTAAGAGGCTAATAAAATACTTACGTGAGAAACTGTTTTTCCGGCTTTGATGTTATATACAATCTCTTCCATTGGGACGTCTTGTGGATAGGTGTCATAAATTCTTGGATATTTTACTTTCTTCCAAATTTTCTTTGACAACTTGGGGAGACTTTCAAAGGTAACCGTTTCATCTTTATCATGCACATTGAATAGATCGCTTAGGAGGTATCTCTTCGGCTGATCATCTTGAATGGCGTCAATGCTCAATTTTGCACAGATGGTGATATTATAAGTCCCATTCACCAAGATGTCTTCGACAGCTGAAGGCGGCCACTTACACGGTCTCTCAGAGACCAACTTCCATTTATCCGCAGTGGAAATTCTGTAGATCATAAAGATTGCACAAATCGCTGCAAGTAGAGTGAAAAGTTTGAACAATCTCTTCCTGACAACCATGCTTGAAATGAGGGAGCACAAAAGTGATCTACAAACGAGGCGTCAACGAACTCTTGGTAGATGAACTCTGGAGGTGTCAGTGTCAAACAGGGGCCTGTGCACGACTTGATTTCAGGTCACTATGACAGCCTATTGCCAATTAGATACGATTCAATGCTCGCATATTCATGACCTCAAAGGAAACATATTGGTATTAATCACGTGAGGTATTAATATTGTCTACTTAAAAATAAGTGTGTAAAATGAGACGCGCTTGTGAGTCACATGGGGAAATGATATTTTTCACTTAATATTTATATGCATGCGCCAATCAAGTTGACTGGGTGCACTCAAGTTATTAAAATGAATTATTTCATTAATTAATGGAAAAATTTATATTAAATCCTACATTCAAAATTAGGAAATATTTGAAGATGGTGTGCATGCAAATTTCAGCGACTTTAGTGCGTCTAGATCTTCAGTCTCTCATTTAGAAGTACGCAATTGCTTCTTATATAATTATGCATCTTTTTGCCCTATATCCATTATGACTTTGCAGATAGGGATTCCAAGTTATCCTGCACAGTACTATGGAACTTCCAATTCAGATGTTCCTTCTTATAGATGTATAGACGACTCTCTCTCTACCACTACTCAAGAGGAGACCGTGTATTTCGATTTGCATCTACATATTCTCAGATTTTCCATCGAATATTTATTTATTTATTTCAAATGGCAGGCCTCTTGATGTTTATCATTAACCCTATAGTCGACTTCGGGCTTCACAGAGGGGAAGGAACATCAAATTGAAAAAATTCGAGAGGGGTGGGGAACAGAAGAGTGTTTCAAAGATGTCAGAGACAAACACAAAGGTAGAACAAAGGTGAGGTGAGTAGTGTGAAAATAGTCGAATATGGCATAGATTGAGGTGATGGTAGTTTGAAGTGAGAAGTCAACTGCCAGTCAATAGACTTTTTTGCCGTATGAATATACGTTGCTCAGGGCGCACCCCGTGGAAGTAAGTCTATCGCACACCCCATCGAATATAGATGTAATCCTTATTATAACAACATTCGAGTC
>UZAE01000320.1:0-26384 GCA_900617975.1 Rodentolepis nana | reverse complement strand
AACTACTTTGAATGCCATTTTTCCTTCTTTCCATTTTTTTCTACTAACATTTATATTTACTTATATCAAATGGTAGGCGTTTTGATAGTTATCATTAGCCCCTTAGTTGACTTCGGGCTTCATAGAGGGGAGGAACATCAAAGTGAAAAAAAGTCGAGAGGGAGAGGGGAGGGACAGAAGAGTGCTTCAAAGATGTAAGAGAGACAAACACAAAGGTAGAAAAAAAGGTGAGGTGAATACTGCGGAAGTAGTCGACTATGACATCCAGTGGGGTGATGGCAGTTTGCAGTCAGAAGTCAACTGCCGAAAGATAGACTTTTTGCCGTATGAATAAACGTTGCCCAGGGTGCACCACATAGAGTTAGGTCTATCGCACACCCCACTTTCTACTAACATAAATAATTGCTTATAAAAGCCTCCTGGAGTCTTTACTTTTTACACCGTTTTCAAAGCCATGACAACTCGAAACATGTGAAACGACATGCTCCACATCATCACATTCTGTACCCATGGACCTATTTTACGCAGTTCAATTTCCATCCGAATATGAGCACAAAGGTTGCATAAAGTTCAAAATAAGATATTTTGACTGAAAATGGCAGTTTGGTGATCCATTTCATTTAAAAGCTCTATCAATTTTCCGCTTGTCTTTGAAAAAAATGTTTTAAGGTCTCATCCACCACTCCCACAAGATGGTAGTTTTTGATTGAGAATTATGTTTTCATTTCATATTTATTCGTTATGCATATTAGACACCTCTCAGAAACTGAAAACAGGAGTTATGAGGGAGTCTCTTTTCTTTAAAGTTAAAATTATGCTGGCTACCTTTTATCGTTTTCATGGCAATTGCTACATGGGTCTACTTATTTCTATAACAATGCCTTCCAATGATACTTGTAGTCCCTAATTAAAAATAACCGTACTTCAATCTATCCAAAGCTTAGTATCTACTTGCGAAGGAAGGGAACTCGTATTGAATGATTATGGAAGTCATCGAAAGTGAGAAGGAGTTGAATTGTAGAAGCACGGGCAAATCGTCCTTGCAATCTAACGGACTTCTGAACTCTAACACTATTTGCGCTTTTCGTGTGATCAGTCAATTTTAAATTCAGATTGATCAAGTAGAGCAAGCGAGCAAAATGACTAAAATATGTGGTGTTGGTTCCAATTTCTTTTCAAAAAAGAATGTAATTTTATCTCCATGATCACGACAACTTTGTGGGCGAGCGCCAAATTAAATTTTCGTCAATCCCGTTTGACACTCATGTTTGATCAATGTGCTTAGGGTGTTGAATGCCTGAAAGCTTCCATATATGGTTAAATAAAAAATTTGAACCGCGATTGGCAAACTATTGTGAAATGCTACTAAATTGTTCTAAAAATAGACGCACATGTATGGATATATATATATATCTGATGAAAAAATAAACTTGAGCACTTTTGTGATAAGAACTTATTAAGGCGAGACGATTTGATTAATTTCAGCGAAATTTCACTAAGTCAGAAACGTGTAAGTGGGGTGAAGCTTAGAGTGAGGTAAAAATGAATTAGGTAAGAAAAACAAAGCACCACTCTATCAATTTTGACAGTCGCATGTCGATTAAGCCTAACGGGGTTTGCTAATTAGCGAGTGCAATTTAAGGGGCGTCACTTCTCAACGAGTCCTATTTATAACAAAAATGTTTTTTTTTCTTTGGAAATTATCAAAATTATGAGCCAGGATTTTGACGCACATCTGTTACATCTTACGTAGTCAACCTGCAAATGCCATTCTGAATCTTAGTTCACAAAAACGACCACGGTTAAATTAAGACGTTTTCAAAGGTGCTGTGTCGGGAAGCAGTCTTTCTATCTAATTCTTCTAAATTTATTGGAACAGTTAAAGCCATTGTCGCATGTTGGTTTGATGTATTTGCCAATTATTGCTAAGTGCAAAAATCAATCATGAAGCTTTAACGTTTTTAACCACAGGAAAGACTAAACAATGGAATAAATTGAAGTAGAGAATAAGATCAAGAAACCAAAAGAACTTTTGTTTCAACCCACTCTCCCACTGATGATATGCATCTTTTGCATGATGTGCATAGTTAACTCTTTAATATTCAAATTTTCCTTTTTAAAATGATCGTTTCGCAGCGGGTTCATATTCTTGATATCCTGTGGTTCTTCACGTTTATGCCCAGATTATTTTAAGAGAGCTTAGCACGCTTTCTAATAGGTGAATTGTCGAAGATTCTCTTTAATCCACTTTAACTACAGGATGTTTTGGATAGATTTTATAGAATAATACTTGAAAGCCTTTTCCAATTTTGTTAAAGGTGTTCTCACACAATATTAAGCTTTTAAAATATTCTTTCTTCACATTCGTGAAGAAGAAAAAATGGATAACTGGAAGTCACCTAAATTGTAGAAGAGGTTCAGTTGTAGATGATGGTTCGCACCGGCCATCAAAACAATGCTCAAACCTCTCTGATCGCCGTGAAGACAAGCTGGTGTGAGGTGGTGGTGCCAACATAACAGGCAGGCTGATTTACCTGAAAATCTGCTCTGTGAGTGTTAGAGCATCGTAGTTTCGGAATCCGACAATTTGGACGCCGTTTATTATGTATTTCAGTCCCAAGAAGACCGTCACCACCCCAATAATTTACAAGTGATCCAGTGGTCAACTTCTCATAGAAAATGCCTTTGAAAATGGTTTGACAAAAGTCGAAGAAACATTCAGATTCTTTTCCGAGTAGGAAAAATATTTTGTTAATCTTAACACACAAAATGATAGTTGGCTTGCATGCGGCCCACATGGCACTACTCAAGTCATTTGGAATAATTTCATTCTTAGTGTCCTGGTCTTCACATGTGGGTCCCTTCCTCCGTGTTTTTTTGCTCCAATAAGGTTTTAGGTTGAATTCAGGTGCCTATGTGGAATTGTTGACTACTCTAATAGCTAAGCTCTTAATAACGAACGAGTAAAGACAAAGTGGTTGTTTGTCAATTTTTTACGACTTCAACAGTTATTACATTTCGCCCATGAACACCTTTAGTCTTTATCGGAAGCACTATTTTGTAAACATTGGAAGCCATCGAGAAAGTCACCAATCACCGTGTCAGTACCATAAAACCCCAGTTAATGAATGGAGTTGAAGCAGTTTTTTGAGATCTTCCCTAGGGGAAGTTTGAAATTGACTTGGACCAGTTTCTGAGGCGAAGAAAGGGCCTGATGGAGACTGTAGTACAGTATAATGGCAGTTACTTTGGGTTTAACTCTTTGTCAGTAACTCTTTGTCTTTCCTTGCTAATTGAATTACTTTTAATCAACAATTTTTTATTACAAACTCATTTTCTATTAACTAATGCGAGTGTAAATTAACTTAGAGCCTTGTGTATTTCTATTGGTGCCATTTCAATTTTCAAATATGTTTTTTTAAATGCTCATATTTGGATTATGCAAGTTTCTAGATCAGAATGTTTGAAAGCTAATTTTTCAACTGGTTTGTTGACTTGAGCTGATTACCTTAGTCGCCTAATTTCATTGGTTTCTCAATCTTTAAGGTTCAAATTGATTGGCTACTTTATAAAAGATTTTTTGTTTAGACAATCCCGGTGATGCTTTTTATATCCTCGGAATAACTTTTTAGTAGATGAAAAAACTGATATGAAAGAGTTTTCATTCTTGATGTTTGTGTCTTAAAGTTTTTTCGATCACTTTTATTGTTTAAATAAGAATTTAAAACGAGATTTTTTCCTATAAGTTAAGAACTTTACCATTCTCTTCGGTTTTCATAGAAGCGTTTCCTTGTAAGTTAATTTCTAAGAGCAGAGAATCAGTCGACGCAGATTTTATGCCAAATCTAAATGCGAGTCTTCATTTTGACTTTGGTGAATCATGCGAGGGTTTCATATTTCACAGATGCGTCCAAAGTGAAACCCCTTCTTTCTTATCGATTTTTACAGCACGTCTTATTTAAAGCATTCTGATTAATTTTGGGGTTGCTTAATTAGGACCAATCTATTGAACAGTTAAGTGCTTTTTGTGAAAGTGCGAAAGCTCTTAGTATAGGTAGTACGCAATAATTAGTACCAGATAATTGGCTATCGGAAACGAAGATCAACTGCTGATCGATTACGCGGACGCAAAATTGTCGGAACATTCAGGGAGAACGTATTGATTAAAATATTTGTTAATTCTAGGATTTAAGTAACATTACCATTCATTTTTTATTATATGCTGAAATTTGACGCCCTTCTTCCTCTATTTTATTTTGTCATTAGCAAATGTTAGGTGTATTAAAGAATATTGATATTATCATTATCACTAGCTTAATATCGCAGACATTAACCAGTATGTCTTGCGGAAGAATGAGTGAAGGTGTGGAATCTATTTTTGCCATGAATCGACTCAAACAGTTGGTGCTAATTTTAAGGCCCTTATGGGGGTAAAATGATGGAAATGATTTACTAATGCGAGCATTTAACTTTTTTCCAGACAATGCTTTTTTCACCTAATTCTATTTGGTTGAGTTGAGTATGCATAAGCGTGTTGTATCATGCTCAGGATGGTAGTACCGTTAAAATATAGTTTTTCAATTGTGCCTCATCAAGTGAACAAAAGCCAGAGACAATTGATGTGGGCTTCCCGCATATCTCTTCGTTCGCTCTGAGTTTACGTCTCATTAATATCCGATTTTTTAATAGTAAGTAAAGTAGCTATTGGCCCTCTTAGTTCCAGGGCAATTTGATTAGAAAGAACCATCTAGGGGTTAATGTTCAAACTCTTACAACTTTTTACAAAGCCAACGTGCGATTTGTTCAAATGCACTTGGCATATATTAATCGTGGTGACCTGTCACATAGCGTATCTAGGTGGTAGTCCGACCTGACTATGATTTGACCTGACAAGTTAATAAACATAACATTTCCACTGATATCATGTGTAAAGGATGTCTCGTATATAAATCATCTAACTCCCTACCTCCTCTTAGTTCACATATTCATTATGTTCGAGAAGCATTTGGTGGTTTACGTGTCAAAGGAGTCAAAGGAGCATCTGATTATCCACATAAATTCTGGTCCTCTACGCGCTCTCTGTTAGTGTAGAATGTGGTTAGAATTTGTAGAATCTCATTAGTTCTCATTAAGTTCCTATCGTTGTAATTCGTTGCTTTGGAGATATTCTGATCATTACCGTTTGCCATTCATTATACCTATTATGGGTGACTAAATCAGAGGTAAAAGCGGTTTTCTTGCGTGACTTGACATACCTGATTTAACCTTCTGTTTATTTACGCAATGCCTTATGATCATCATGTTAGAGTCATGCTTGCCTGTGTGTGTGTGTGCACTAACATCAAAGTAATCAACCCTCAACGTAATGGCAACGTAATTTGCATTAATTTTACCTAATGAACGCTCAATAGCTCGTTGTACCTCATATTGCAAGAGAAGGATTTGAAAAAAAACGTGTCATTTCCCACTTGCTTGTGAACGTAAATCATGCTGAGGCGTCAATGGTGATCTTACTATTGCTTTCTACGTATGTATGCACTACTTAGCATCAATAGGCACATTTTGTATCTAAGATGCTGTCTACTTTTGAGCTCTTCACAGCCACTGTCGTTGTCTCATTCATTGCTTCTAATATCTGGTGTTCCAACAAGTGGCAGGATCAAATTTTTATGGTACATTTCAATTGTGTGATTTTGACAAGAAATCTAATTTAGGCAGTATTGATAATAAACGAGAGAAAATAAGCTGACATATGCCATCATTATTATCAACATAGTCAGAATGTACTCTTTATAGGGTATGTGTAATTCGCTCTTTGATTAATGCTCTTTATCGACTGCTGTTGCTCTAATAAACGGAGGCCATGAGGTTGCAGCTCGAATGACCGTGACAATCGTTTAAACATATAAGGGCAATCAATTGCTGCCCTTTATCTTGATGTCAGTTTCCATTGTTTCTAACAGTACTTTTAAATTTGTATTTGATTATTCTGCTTAAGTGGAACGCTACTGTGTTGAAGTATCCTTGCTAGAATACTCCTATTATTATTCTTGTCTTATGAAAATAGTTCTATTTGTTATAAACACCCGAAGATAATATTTCATTTGCTTTAGTTCAATTGGTGTTAAGTAATTAGGGTGTATCACTATTACGGTTTAGGGAAAAACAAGTTGATTTTTGTTGAGTGCGAAAGCTCAATACCAGCTGATGGATTGGCATTTTGAATGAGGTTAAGCATTAATCTCACCTTTAACACCCACCCCCCCCCTCCTCCTCCTTCTCATTTCAGCAGTTACTCGTATTTATTTTCAAATACATTTATCTCTCCCTTTCTCTACTTATAAATCTGTTATTAAAAGTCATGATAATATGGAAAAAATTTCGGCTCTATTCATGAGGCCGAATCTGAACTTGTGAAGTGGTAAAATAGTCCAATCAGGATGAACTCTAGTCGTAAAAAGACTAACTTTATCTGGTTTACTGAAGTATTGGGCCACTTGCTTTATCATTATGGATCCAACTCACTTTGCGATTTCCAAGTAATTCGAAACTTAACCTTCATAATTGTGTTTCGGTAATTTGTTTGTATGTTCACCGCAGTGTTTAGACATGGCCATCCAATTACTTTAAATGAACTCTTGGTCGGACCATTTGGTTTTATTTAAAGCCATGAAAATGTAGGTGAACCAATCAAGGTCATTTATACATAGCACCACTAATTAAAGCTTGCTCAAGTCTCGCAAAGGTTGTCTGTTTTGTCGCCACTGAGTGCCATAACATGATCAGACTAGTGCGCTAGGCCATCTACGTTCCTGGGTGCGTTCCATCTAGTTTCGATCTTGTGAGCACTGGTCTTAGTGAAATACATGCTATCTACGTAAACATGAACACACAGCCAAAGCAATATATTGTGAAGAAATACATGTAAGTGGCCCCGAAGCATCTTATTGAGCAGTATATAAGCTACCTGATGCATTTGAAACTGTTTTCTGTTAGTAACAGTCATAAATGATTAAGCAAAAATCGAATAGATTGGCGACTAATATACCTGTTCTGGCTGCCTTATAAAGTCGATTTTTTAATAGTTTCTTTTATTTTTAATAGGAGTCATTAATTTTCCTATTGTGATCGGCGTTTCATCTCTTTATTGTTTCGTGAAAGGTGCAATAGAAGTTAATTAGGTTAAATCTAAGAATAAAGTTGGCGTTTGAAAGTCAGTCCAATTGAAGTTGATTTCTGGATGTTGACTTCAGGCGTTTTATTTATTAGTTATAAATTATTGCTTCAAACGTTTCTAAAGTTCAAATTGTAGTGAATGAGCTCTTGTTTCCCAAATTGAAATCATGGCAGCGATTTTCAGAGCATTTGCCTTCGAAGATCCAAAAATGATGCAATTAAAAAATAATTTGTCTCTTTGGAGTTCACTTTGAATTAATTTCATTAAAATTGTCGTTGTGAAAATTTCCCAAGGTTTACAATTCTCATTATTATACTTTTGAATTTACTACTTTCTGATCAAATGGAAGCAGATATGCTATCATTTTTTAAAACACTCATTCCCTTTAAATAATTACTTTAGTTAAAGGAGGGAAACCAACTGGCACATTCAATTTATGTCTTATTATTGTGAGAGTAGTAGGCCAAGAGCTTGACCACTCCATTTTGTATCCAAGTTACTAAATCCTGTATAGGCACCATGGTAACCGGTTTGATTATTTTGTCACCACCCCATTCAAGCCTATTCAAGGCGACTTTTACTTTAGTCTCTATTTTAGATTTTAAATATATCACCAGTTCTTTCACTCTAATCACTTTATACAACCTATTAGAGGGACATTAACAATTGAATTTAAGTTTCCATTGATCTGTTAAAATAATGTCAAGGTCGATCAAAACCGTTCCTGTTATGAGGGCTTAATGAGGAAAAGAATTGCATTTACTGTTGCCTGTTCTCTCTGCCTGAGTGCATGCCTTAGATACCATAATTGTCAAGGTAACTGCTGGTGAATAGAAGAAAGTGGGGGGTGGCGTTGGGGGGCGGGGGGCGAGAGTGAGAGTGAGAGAGTCGCTTTCAGCCAGCCCTATTACTGCCAACAGTGCAACTTTTTGCAGGTTAATAAATTCATGCGTAGACTTCTGACCACCGCTTACCATACCGACCTATCTGACATCAACAAAACGTATGTGCAAACACAATGCAATTAGTCGAAGGAGTTGGTGTGTGCATATAATGACTCAGTGTAACGTTATTTCTTAAAAGCTGTTTACTCCGCTATCAGCTACATCGCCAAGGCATTGTGCTAATTTTATTTGCCGAACGAATCGTCAAATTAGTACATGAATCAATTTGTTGACAAAAACGGTGATTATTAAAGATAATAACAGTAGGTTTCACCTAGTAAGACATCCTGCAATTTGAACGAGTTAATATCCAACTCAAAATTTGTAGAGTAAAAGGAGTAAGTTCTTGAGCTATAGTGAAAGGGCGTTAACTTTCTTCTTATCCGAATCAATATGATTAATTAATTATATTGGTGTGAGAATAATTATTTGCTAGAGAAAATTACCAAAGGAGGTTAAAATGTGAATAGCGCACTCAATGGCAATACGCTTTAAGTAGTAAGATCTCCTCTCACTTGGGCACAAATATTCATGAACAGGTAATTGTCATATTCAAGTGAGAGGCTAATATGACCTTGACACAAAACTTCAATTGCTTTGATTCTATTGATTCATGCAGACTCTAGTGCTGTGCTTAGGTAGGTCAGTTGAAAAGAGGAGACTACTCACTTGTCATCTTACTGTCAATGGAAAAATCAGAGTATAGATGACTGTCATTGATTAGTCTGGTGTGAGTGCACCCATCTCGCGTGATATTCGTAAATGATGACGGCCGGTATGTTGAACATTATCACTAAGCCCCTGCTTGCTCTAGTAGTGCTATCAACCGCTTAGGTGCCTTGGGAAAAGGGCACCCTCTAAAAATTAGGTCGCTTGTGCTTTTTTTCTTCATGTGAGCATTGTACTCGCTTGTGTCTATACTCTGACCAATAAATCCACTTATTAATTAAGCCTAGCTTCAATGACTCCTTTAGAGAACAGTTGAATTGAGTATTTTTTGTAGATTTATGGTGACTTTGTAATGTATGTACAATTTATTTCGTTCTCAATTCACTGTCTTTCGTTGGATCTTTTGAAATTGGAAGTGCTTTATTTATCGTACTTACCTTTAGTTATTTGTCAACAGAACTTATTTTTATTTCTCTGTTCTATATCCAAAAGTAGCGTTGTTCCATATGTAGTGCTTTTTTTGTTCGATATCTCGTCAGTAATGACCTTCCAAACTACATGGGTGAATAAATTAACAGTCGTGTAGGCAGGATACCAGTTGTGTGTCTCGATTGGTTCTCCGATGCAAGTTATTTTTTGTGATTCGAGCACTCACTGCGACATTTGTGTATTGGGCGCCGCCTTTTCTTGCCTTTCCACACTTGGTTGTGAATAATAATAATAATAATAATAATATTCATTCATCATCATTCATAACAAATGGCAGGCGTTTTGATAGTTATCATTAGCCCTTTTAGAAGCGTTTTGATGGTTATCATTAGCCCTTTATTTGACTTCTGGTGGCTTCACAGAGGGGAGGAACATCAAAGTGAGAAAAATTCAAGAGGGGGAACTCACAGAGAGGGAGGAACATCAAAGTGAGAAGAATTCGGGAGGGGGGAAAAGAAGAGTGATTCACAGATGGAGGAACATCAAAGTGAGAAGAATTCAGGAGGAGGAATAGCAGGGCAAAAGAAACAGACACAAAGGCTCAGAAAGGGTAAGATGAGTAATGGTAGGGGCCAAATATGGCATACAGTGGGGCCATTGTAGGTTTAGGTCAGAAGTCAACTGCCGATTAATAGACTTTTTTGCCGTGTGAGTATACGTTGCCCAGGGTGCACCACGTGAAGGTAAGTTTATCGCACACCCCATAATAATAATAATAATAATAATAATATTATTATTATTATATAGCACAGCACAAAACATGAACAAATTTCAATCATGGGAAAGTAGTTTAAGGATAAAGTATGTAAATGGTTTCAATAAATTTTGAACGGAAAGGTCCAAAGGGAGGTGTCAATTAAGTTAGGACATCACGTGGATTGTAAAATTTTAATCGGGGAGCATTGGTTGCCTTTATTTATATAAATAGAAGTCTCTGCATCGGAATGCACCAATGTATCCCATTATCCTACCAGGTTCGAGGAGGGAATTATTTCCACTTTACTCAAGGCTCGCTATTCGGTTCTTTTGCTTACTTTTTAAAGCTAATAGAGTAGAGTAGAGGATACCGATTGCGATACAATTAGTGAGCTCCAATTTGTTTAAACCATGTTAAATTTTACGTAACCAACGGTCTATTGGCTGTTGAAGGGAACAATGCTCTTAAATGGTTTAATCCACAAGTCAATGAGTTTCAATTTCTTACTCATTTATTCCCATGACAATGCGCGAAATTTCAAACTTTGTTCAGTAGTTTGGCCAGTAGTAAGTGGAGCAATCCCACTATGAGATTGCTAAAACAAGCAAAAGTTGCCGGATTTTCTAACGTTTTACCCTTTTATTCAGTTATTTTATTTAAGTCCTCCCTTAATCAATTGTTGAACTATTCCAACGTTTCACGTGCTTAGAGTTTTTTCAGGATTAAAATTAATGACTTTTAACGTCATTGCACATGTATTCAAACGCGTACAACAATAAAGAATCTGGTAGGAATAGGGACGTGCTATCAAGGTACTAATGATTATAGTCTATTTGAATTCTGGGCTTCTTAACGCTTTCTCTTTTTAAGGGGAATATAAATCACTTTTTAATTTCTAAATTTTCTAAAGGTCAAATACGCTTTAAGCACACTAAAACTTTCCTTAAATAAAACTGCAATTTTAACAAAAATGATTCTGTCACCTTGAGTATTATTGCGCTACCGTGGTTCGATTATCTCAAGAGCTCATCTGACTGCATAAGCTTAGTTTTGAAAGCAAATAGTAGGATTGCACAATCAAGTATGAAGTTGGTCTTCTTTTGGTGTAGGCTTTAATTAAAGCCATCAACACGAATTGTAAATGAAAGGAGACTGATATCATTTAAGTAGTTATTTCATTTTACTATTGAAATCTGCCTCTTTATTTTTCTTCAACAACTACTTTTGATGTTTTCATCGTCAAGTGAGTAATTTTTGCTGCAACGTACTAAGCTATAGAAAGATAGCAATTTAGTTCTTAAATCTCGATCTATATAATCATACAACTTGATAGGCATGCTATTTTTTTGTTTAAATGTACTTTGTTTCATTACATTAACAAAATTTTACAGAATATATGGAAGAAAACTGACTAATAAAGAGAAAATTTGGTTTGAAATAAAACCGAGATATGTTTAACAGATAAATTTATTTTGTTTATCATTATTTGCTACATAATCATGGTTCATTGATATTTTATAATTCTTCAGAAGGAAATGACATAATCACAGTGATAGATCTCTATCACCATAAAATACTTCTCCAGCCGCAATAATTTAATCTATTATCAGTCCATTAGGAGTTTTAATTCAATTACACAATAATTCCTGCTCACAATTTACGTGATTGGCTATCGAATCGACCTTTGAGTTACCAATTAGATCTACCTAAAGTCTATAATATGTGCAAGTGAACTAAGGAGGCTTCTTCTTTTTTCATTTTATTCAAGCCAAGCTTTCTAAGTTCCTCCCCCTCAGTGGGTATTGAAAAACTTTAGATTTATAAAAAGAAATTTGCCATCCTTGTCATATGATTTTTTCTGTATTTCAGTTGACAGTATGTATCTATTCCATTCAACAGGTGAATACTTCATGGATGTTGCGAAACACGACGATGACGAGGGCTCTGAACTTTTTGGAATTCCCTCCCAATCACAGAATTGGAATGCTTGTCCAAACCAATCCTTGAATGCTCCTATAGCAGGCCATAATATTCCAATTTCATCCAGTTTTCCTGACTCTCGTTTTCTAAGACTCTCTGGTGACTTTCAAGAAACAGAAGATCTGCAAACGTCATTCGGTGACCTCAACACACCAGAAGGTGCCTCCCCTGAGCAATATTGCTTCAGTCGTCCGGTAGATAAGGTTGCCACTCCTTTAGACGACTTTGAAGAGGAAAATGGCTTTGATAGTGGTTTAGGTTCTCTCCAACTTACTCCCACAGAAATTGATTCAGAAGGGATTTGTGGCAGCAGTTCTCCACAGTCAGCTCTGTTTAGGCGAAATCTAGCTAAAAAACCCAAAATGGAATACGAAGGGCACAATTTTGCGTCTAGCTTCAACCCTCAAGTCTCGTCTCAACAGCATTTGCAACTTATGGTTGAATACAAGGCTCCCAAAATAGGTAGGGAGGGGGGCGTTTTCGATCATCATAGAGCCGATTCAAGAGCATCTTCTAATTCCGCTCAAGGTAAGCTCTCCGTTGACTTAATGACATTAAAATTTGCTTAATAAGTTATACTCATATTTCCACCTAAATAGATGATTTATACTGTTTGGATATCCGTTTATTTTTAACAAAATGCTATGGATGAAATAATAAATCGTTTGCGAGTTTAGTTTGTGATCACTTTCATTCTTTATATACCCAATTCTATTGTTTGTACAAAGTACCAACTTATACTTATTTTATTAATATATGAAGCTGAATTTGTTTGATCTATAAATTTAGATGCATCCTACATGAATGGTGTTCGACCGTTAACTCAAACTTATGGCCTGATAAGTAGAAATAGACCGAATTTACTCTATCATCAAGTTCCCTCAACGCCTGCTTTTGCAAAGCCTTCAATTTATCAAACATCCTCGTCGAATAGCACATTTCCTTCATCCTCTTCATCTTCTTACCTTCATGAGATGTCTCGATCTGCGCCTTCTCCTGTTTCTCATCGCAATCTCAGCAAACGCCTGACTCAACAGGAAGCAAGTGAATTTCTCTCTTGTTCTGAAGGAGGAAATTGGGACGAGAATTTTGATGATATTGACAGTTTCGGTATAGAGACAGACTTCGATGATACTGTCTTACCGTCATCTGTTGAACGGTCATCACCACAAGTGTCTCCTTCGCATGGTAGATATCGAAATTATCAGTCTTTCCCTCTCAGACGAGGCCAACATAGTCCTCTGTCTGGAACAAATCGCCAAAGATCTAGATCTACTGTATTGTCTACAGCTTCGATCGAAAGACCAAGGAAAGTAGGAGCACCTCGTAATGGCGGAAGAAAGCGCAATCTGCTTAACTTTATCCTTGAACTTCTGACAACTCGTCAGAACTGCGTCGAATGGGTTGATAAACCGAAACAGGTCTTTCAAATTGTAAATCCCGATCAACTAACTCGACTCTGGGGCGAGCACAAAAATAATATCAAAATGAGCTTCGATTCACTCTCAAGGAGTCTGAGGTAGGATATTGCACGTCTAATTAGAAAATGCATTCACATATTTTTTCAAAATACGATTGAAAAGCAATGTTTTTTTCGCGATTGTGTTATTATTATTGAACAATATTTAATTTGTTTCATGTAATGTCTTTGTCTAGTGCAAAAGTTTTTTATAAATGGCCTTCAAACTAGCTGGTCCGTGCTTGTGCTTATATACGTGTATTCATTTCAATGCAGGCTCTATTACAAGCCCGGAAAATTAGAGCGCATTCCAGGAACCAGACATCAGTATCGACTGATTCATAAGCCCCCAGAGCGTTCTGATCTCCTTTGTGAATCCCCATATGAATGCAATTCAGATCATAGAAAGTCCAACGCTTCCATGAGTTATTCCAACTCGTTTAAACAGCAGTCCAGTTTCCAGTAAACCTACCTCCGAACCCTCTTCTCGCCTTTGTATAGACCAACTCTTTCCATTTTCACTTAATTCTCCCTTACTACCCCCCCCCCCCTCCCACCCCACCCCACCCTCCAACCAACCAAACAATTCCCTTGTGATATTTCTATTTTATGAATATCAACAAAAGTTATTTTAATTAATACTTTACCTCAGTCAATGAGTGCATTCTAAGCAAAGATACCTTCTCCTTTTTATACCGTCTATCATTCCACTTTGTACATAACATTAATCGCATTATATATGCAAATATACCAGCCTGCCTTCCTGTAATAATTAAGATATCATATTCCTTTCCTCAATACATTCGTTCCTTGTAATCAAGACAAAATTATTGCAGAATTACATTCATAGAAATTTAGTTCCCTTTTTCCTGGGTTCGGTTCAAAATTTTTTCTGATGCATTATACTTTGATCGCCTGTTTTTAGAATATCAACCTTAATTGTTAAGAAACAATTCCATGGGATTCACTAAGCATCAAATACTAGTTTATGAAAATGGTGAATGTTTGGACGCTAGTGATTAATTCAGTGTTTACTATAAAGTCGGATAAACTGAGATTCTTTAAATAATAAAAATTTAGAAAATTGCTATAGAGTTTAGAGTTTAAGCGCCCAGAAAAGTGTACAAGGAGATAGTTGTGGGTCACTAAAATCTCTCTCTCATTCATTAGCCTGTCATGGGGTTCGAACCAATTATGTTTCCAGTAAACTAGTTGCAAAAAGGCAGGATATCCCATATGTCATGGATCGTATCACCCATATTCTAGATAAAGAGTGAGCCATTCTCTGTTTATTTCTTTGAAAAAAGAATAAAATTATGGAGATAGGGGTATCGTCAATTGTTGGAAATTATATAATTTCGGCGCAGTTACAGACACAAATTCGATGGATTCAACAACATTGTGAGGGGGCGTTACTGACACAGACCCCACCCATATTGACAGTGCTTCAGAATAATATAAAGAAATAAATTACTTTCTGTTTTTATTTCATTCATCACTGTGAAGTGGGTGGAAAATTAGTGATTTCAGAAAACCAGTGCATCTCCATGGTGTGATAAGAGCTAGAAACACAGCTGTCTTTACGCTTTTATTCAAATAGTTAATGTATTTTGATGAATTTTCAATGTTACTTTATGCCCACGGTTTTGAGTAGTGTTGTAAGATTACATAGTTAAATAATGTTACCTTTTATTTGCTTAAGCCTGCATTGGACATAGTTGCGTCTTAAAGGTATCCTCTGTAACGATCACTTCATATCAAATGCAAATTGCTGAAATGTGGCATGAATTTTGAAAGAACTGGCCTAAAATCGGTAGCGGAAGACCATTCTTCGGAATAAAATAATTCCAAGGAAGAGACCGACGCATCCACCCCAGAAAGAATTAAATCATTCAGAAGGGCATAGTTTGGCAATCGTTTCGCACTTTTTAAAGTGATTTGAATATACTACAAGGGAAAATTAACACAGCAGTCTATAGGAATCAGATTTGTCCGCAGTATTTCATTTAATGGATATGAGTCAGTGTAACCTAGCAACCAGCTTTTATTCACTCTATGATGGGATTTATTAGCTCTTTTCCAAAACTGAACTCCTAGACCAAATCTTTCTCTCACAATTCCTCACATTTAGTTTTATTTTCACTTAGCTCCATAGTCTTTTAAAACAATTATTGGAGTTAATTAAGTACATTTATAAATAAGTATTTATCGAATTTTCATGTTCTGCGACTGAAACTTCGTGTCGCATTAAAAACCTCAAAAATTTGAAATTTGTTCATCTCAAGTTAGAAGTAGGAAGAGCGATTGAATGTGTTGATTTTGGTGAACAGGGGAATGGGTTGCGCTAGTCCATTGGGGAATATACGCAATTTATCCACTAGAAAGAACAGAGATGGCTGAAAGGAAAGTTTATCGTTCGTAGTGGCCACTACAAAGGTTACTCATAACACTTCCAAATAATACCGACGTTCAGCGTAATTGAGCTTTGCCAATTGTCATTTGAAAAGGGATAATTTTAAGTTGCCACAAATACCATGAAGATGCAAATGCATGTTGGAAAAATAATGTCGGGAGAAAGATTTAACTAAGTGACTCAAGAAAAGTCGAATAAATTTCTCAATAAACGTGGCATATTTCACTTAGACATTAGTTAACGAAACGTTAAAGTATTCATCTGTCAAAGTATACATCTTTACATAACTGAAAATTGTCTTATGACCCACAACAAGGCAGAAGCATTTTTTAATAATTTTCATTGACGATAAAAAAGCAAAATTCTTTAAGTAAAGTTTAACAAATTAATGGAAGATAGCAATTTTTCGTGTTGCAGACTTTTCAATTAATGGACAGCTTACTACGCCATGTTCCAACATAAACCTTTCACAATTCGCGATCTGGGTTGTTGATCGAGCTACCATCCACAAACTCAGGCTCTTCTTGCTCGATCTGGTCAATTAAGCTAACCTCCACCTTTAAGGATAGAACAGTATGGTCTCCACAGAAATCACCGGCCATTGCTTATGCAAGGTGAAATATACTGATAGAATTAGATTATAATAATATTAATAATAATAAAGCCTTAAAGAAGTTGTTCCTTTCTTCCACATATTTGTAAAATTATACATATCATTATTTGTTTAAACTTTGAACTGATTAGGGAAAGAGGTACTTTGGTGGATAAAATTAAATGGAATGCGGGAAATTCATCAGTTTTCCGTACGATCTGCCGATTGACGAATGCCCATTTCTTGAGGGTGATATGAAATGGCACAAATTTCTTTTCGGAATTTCATTAAGACGAAATGAGCCGCCCCATAAGGAACTTAGATAATGCCACGTTTCGCTTAGGAGGATTAAGTTAATTTAATTACAATGGAAAACCATCACTACTCGAAAATCCACCCACAGTGTCAAGCCTACACAAATTCCGGCTGCGTGTGACAGTTTGTAGAAACTCTCTCTCTTCCAATTCATTAATTTAAATCTGTTTACCTAGTGCCCCTATTTTTTCTTCAAATTACCTTTTGTTTAAGACATCCAATGTAGCATCATAGTAATGAAAGTAAAACACTTAAGCTCAAATTAGCATTCGGACTCAGAAATATCTCTCTGGGCTGGATAAATTGCCGCCAGCCTTGTCATTTAATTGCCCACCCCAAATGCTAAATAATTTGGGCTTCTAATATAATCCCGGGCTTTCATGTCTACGTTTCAATACAATCACCACTAAATGCACCCTCATTTATTCCGTAACCTGAAGGATTATTATAATATTCCCTCTATGTAACCCCCCCCCCCCAAACGACAAAATCATTCACCGTCCCTCTTTGAAGATTCTCTCATTGAAAATTAGCATCCCCTTCCTCGATTCCTCTCTGCTTTAAAGTGAACAACACTGGTAACGAGATGAGAATTGCCAATAAAATCTTTTATTGTGAAAAAGTATGTGACTTATCTATCTTCTTCCCACTCCCAACCCCCCCCCCTCCCCCCACATTTCCCTGATTACAAACCTTTACTTGCCAAAAAGCTCAATTTTCGTTCTGTTGTTTAAACACAAACTAATAAAAGTAGTTATTTCTACTGGCCTTATATACACCAGCTAAAGTGATTAAAGGGGCATGTGAAAGCCCTAACAACTAACTTGAACGCCATTAAATCAGGTGCAGTTGTGAATAACCTAATTGCTGTAGTTGTTTAAAAATGTTTTGAAGGTCATGTGCTGTCTCAACCAGGGGAAATAATGATGAAACAATGCCGGTCAGTAGGAACGCGACATTGTGGCCAAACATTTATAGCAATTCAGGCGACGAATAAAGAAGTTGCCTTTTGCAACGTGAACTAGCGAAATGAATTTCATTGATAGCTTAATGCTACTCGGGGTTTCTTTTCGATTCTCTTCGATTTCTCACTTATTGGATTTGATGCGATTCTAAAGACGTCTTTAAAAATTTTTCATTTGATTCACAGTGCAAACTTTAAGAGACTTTTAGATCAGCAAACAGTTATTTAAGGAAATAAAGAGGGCATATTCTTGAAAAACCGTCAACGTTGATTTTAACTTCGTTTTCTATTTTTGGGTCACGGAGTATGCGATAGACTTACCTCCACGTGGTGCACAACGGGTAACGCATACTTAAACAGCAAAAAGTCTATAAACCGGCAGTTGACTTCTGACTTCAAACCACCATGACCCCACTGTATGTCATATTCGACCACTTTCACAGTACTCATCTTACCTACCTTTTTGTCCGTCTGTCTCTTTTACATCTGTGAATCATTATTCTGCCCCCCCCCCCCTATCGACTTTTTGTCACTTTGATGTTCCTCCTCCTCCTCTCTGTGAAGCCCGATAACTATCAAAACACCTGCCACTTGAAAAAAAGTAATTTTTGGGTCACTGACTGAAGGGATCCGTAATTGAACTGCACAAATGATCCATGCTAGCGCGCCTTTAAGGTCGCATTGATATGAGATTTGTGGACAGTTCAGGGTATGAACTCTCCAACCAACAGTTCACTCATTTTTATTAGGCGAACTGTAATGTTCAACATTAGAAACGGCCACAGATCATTAAAGAGTCACTTTATAATACTCAGTTTTATAAAAAGCAAAATCCCAAATTATAGTTAATAGTTTTGAGGGGACCACAACATCAGACCACCTCTTGTGCGTTCGGGGGTGTATAAACAGCCATAATGACTTGAGATGGAAAATCGATAAATTAACCATTGGTATTATTGCAAAACGTGCAACAAAGAAACTGTTTTGAATGTTAGCAAAACTGTGCAATCACACCAAGAGAGGGACAAACTAATTTTTCATCACATCTGCTATCGAACGGAATTAAGCACTTGCACTTGTGCAGATGGGCATTCATCTTGAGGTCTCTGATGTTATGAGCATACATGCCTTCGAAACGCTCTCGAATTTCAAAAAATAACAGTTTTGCTACAGACGGAGAGTTAATCCCGATGATTTAAACCTATTGAAGATTTTTGTTCAACGCCCATATTTATATGATCTAAATTTAGGACCCCAGTCAATAATTTTGTTAAAACAAAATTAAGCATTAAGATTAGTATTTGTAATTGAAGATATGATCAGCAGAATGAGGTTTGCAATTTGCGGAGTTGAAAGAGATGCACTCAAGGTGTTCTTCTCCTCCCCTGCTACTTGTAATGCGCACAACCCCAGGCGGTTAGGCGCATAGAAACATTTACCAAACTGAGTTAACGACATTAACCACACGGCCCCATTTTACGGTTGTTAATTGTTACCATTTTTTAATGAAAACAAACAAACTCATTGGTTTATTACTAATAGTCAAGGTGATCTCTATGTGAAACAAAACACAATATATGCACTTTAGAAGACGGAAATGCTTTAAAAGATCAGTTACTCAAAATTTATGATTTTACCTCTCTCTCCCTGATTCAAAGAGCAAATAATTTTTTTAATTTTATTTCTACTGACACTCTCGAAATCTAGTTTATAATATGGTAAAATGCACTTTTATAGACAAAAATTATGAATCAAAGTCACAAAATTGCCTATTGGTGGTTTCAATATCGTGTAAAATTAAAGCACTATTATCAAAACAAAGTGGATTTGTGTCCCCTTTATCCTCTCCACCAGAAATTCAATTTGCAAGGATTTTTGTCTGCTTCGAATTGTTAGATTTCCTAATGAAAATTAAATAACAAAGCTCCATAAAGAATAGCTGGATAACTCATGATTCGGGTGCAAGAAAGACATCCTTGAGTAACTCTCAATAACCAAAATGCATCAGCGCTGTAAGCCCCCCAAGTCACCAGTCGGCACCCCGGAGGATGGATCTAATGACCTCTGACTTGGACGATCATTATGCAATGCTCTGCACAGCCCCTGGGCCTCACTAAATACAAGAAGTAGACAGAGGTGTGCATGCATTCGAAGACTTGCTAAGAGGAGGGACATTCACGATCTTGCCCCAAATAAAAACGTTTTCCACAAAGCTTAAGCTGTGATTGAGGACCCCATAACCTTTGCGGTATTTCGCTCTGCTTAAGCTCAGATTTGAATGTTCTTTGGTAAAGTTTCCCCTATGCACTAGTTTATACAAATCAATTGTCGTTTAGTAGACAAAGTGTAACCATGATTTCCCTGATAGTGAAATGTGGCTTACACCAAGAATTGACAAATTTGAGAAACTGCCATTTTGGGGTTGGAGGAATGTTGTTTGGCATTAGGGCTTGTCAAATTTAACGTTCTGATGAATCGCTTAATAGGCCTTTTCTTTAAATTTTTCAATAAATACATTAGACTTCTTAATTATTACCTTTTAGCTGAATAAGTTACTTGCTTCACATTTAATTTGTTCGTTTCACTCAAAAAACTAGCTTGGCCACCGTCGAAAAGAAAGAACTTATCTACATTGGAATACCATTTAAACAAACTGCTTAAAAGCTATAGTAAAAATTCGTGTCATTGCTACAAAGTTTCTGTAACTAAAGGAGTAGTTGGAGCAAGTCTCTGTGGGACACGTTATCGCTTTGTGCGTCATCGTATGCCTACATGTCTGCTCGCCAGGATTGGGAGGTGCGGCCGTACAATTCTGTGTGTAGCGACCGTACAAACAGTGACCAATCATCAACCTCTGTTTAACCTAATCCCTCATCCTGATCATGAGTAGCTCCATGCGTGTACACGTTAACCGCAATACTCGTACTGAATAAACGTGCTCCGTGTTACACGTCTGTTTTCCTTTATAGCTGGGCTATAGCTAAGCTGGTTCTGGGAGTCTAGTTAGATGTTGGAGAATCTGCCATAGAGATTTCTGAGTCAGTCAGGCTTTACTAGTGTATCAATCCGCTACATCTCCATTCATAACCAGAAAAACGATTCTGTGACAAGCAGTTGAACGTATAGTAGATGATTTCGTGGAGATTGTGGTTGCCTTTTCTTTGTTGTTATAAACAGTTCAATTCTGTGGTCTATTATAGATGAGTCTTATGTGGTTTGTGCGCAGTATTAGAAGGGAATATGGAATCAAACGGACATATTCCAGTAATTTTTTATAGACATTCAAGTTCCATACATGGTTGACAATAATTAAAATGTTGAATAACCCATTATTGATGTGATAGAAGAATAAGCTATTGCATTTAAACAACAAATTCTAGGCGTTGAATTTAATCAAATCAAACAGACGTCTTCCGAAATAATAGCTTCTAAGACTCCAATGGAATCTTTTAAATCTTTCGGTTTGGCTAACAACCTGCTTTTAAATGCGGTTATACATTTTTAAATAAAGATTAACACTCGTCTAAAAGTTGCAAAATTATTATCGTTAAAAGTTTAGAAATGTCCCAATAAAACATGTGAATCCTCAAAAGGTAGGCGACAAAATCGCTCATGGCCACAATCCTGCAGTTCAGCCAATTCTAATGAATATAGTAATTTTAAAAATGGTTAGCAATTTATTGATAATTTTCCCCTTTTGATAACATTACTTTTTCTTCTTCAACAGTTCCAGGAAAAGGCTATTTATACGTGCATTTGATCTTTGTAAGCACCTCGAATCTTTCCAGAGGTCTTTTGAGACTTTCAGAGTAATGATTTAGCCATTGTTTCCACTGGGTCCCCATATTTTCGGCATTCCAAATGAGTTAAGTGCGTCAAGGTATACGTACGTTGGATGCATTTGTAATTCTGAAGATACGGATGAGTTCTTAGAAATCCAGGGCTAGCCCTAGGGCGCTCAAAATCGGATATAAATACGAGACGCCAATCGGTGCGTATACTTTAGCGAATTAGGAAGATTTCCCCTCCTCTTGTGATATGAGAAACTGTTTTTTGGCTTTACCAACGAGTTGCTTCTTATTGAGCATTAAGACTTTGTGGGGAATGTAAAAGTCCTCAAATTAAGTAGAAGAGAATTGGGGTGACCTTTATTGACTACCGATTGATGAATACCTAGAGAGGTCAGTTGGTGATACTAGACTTAATGAGTTTAACATATGAGCACTTTCTATATGAAACCATAAGGATAAGAGCACATAAGGGGATATTCGGAAAAATGAGTTCACTTGGAGTCGGGAACAGGTCTAGTAAAACTGCTTTCTTCCAACAATGTCGACCGTCTAAGACGACAAACGCGCATAGGTTTAACTCGAGTTTTATTTTAGTAACCAAGAGGTTTTGTGGACTTAATCTTTGTTGGATGCTTTTGGAGTTCTGTGGAGGCAAAAGTGTATCATTCTTCTCTGCATCCCACCAGACAACATATTTCACTTGTCTGCCGATCAGGCAGATGGAAGGTCAGAATGATTGCTGTTTGAGAACGGTGAGCTGGGGAGAAGTACCGTGCGAAAGCCACTTAATGCAGGGAACATCCAATAAAGTCGTTAAGATTCGTTTGTTTTCAGTGGTAAGTACCAAAGAAGAAGATGTCACAACATGGGAATAGTTTTATTAGATATCAGAAATATTTGAAGGCATTTTATGTACATTTTCTGTAAAATGAACCTTATTTCTAAGAATTAGCTCAAGAAAATATTGCGAAGACTCGCAAGCTTCGTCGTGTTTTGGGAAAGTTGACTTTCCTCATATGAAGGCGTGGGACGCATTATCGCTCTGGGCGTCATCGTAAGCCTGCATGTCTGCTCGCCAGGATTGGGAGGTGCGGCCCTACAACTCTGTGTGTAGCGACCGTACAAACAGTGACCAATCATCAACCTCTGTTTAACCTAATCACCCATCCTGATCATGAGTAGCTCTATGCGTGTACACTTTATCCGCAATACTCGTACTGAATAAACGTGCTCCGTGTCACACGTCTGTTTCCTTTATAGCTGGGCTATAGCTAAGCTGGTTCTGGGAGTCTAGTTAGATGTTGGAGAATCTGCCATAGAGACTTCTGAATCAGTCAGGCTTTACTAAGGTAGCAATCCGCCACAAAGGTCGTCAGAAATATGGAATAAAGCGCGCTCTCGGCTCGTTTGGTTAGCCACTAGGTTAACCTCCCTCAGTATTCGCAAATGTCTGAACTCAGTGAAAATTTGATATCTCATGCAGGTGGGCTTTGCCTCAAATTATGCGAGGCAGCGGTTAACTGTTTAGCACCTTTTAACAGATATACTGATATCATGAATACTTATCAATAAGTTGCTAATTTAATTTTTCTAAGATGAAAATCATTCATTTTATTCAACAATTTTGAAATCAATTAGATTAATAGACACCGAAGCGAAATAAGGCATTTTCAATAGAGTAAATCTAAGCACCCTTGAGGATAACTTCTTGTCGATGGAGATCTTCTGTGCAATGCTTCTTGCTTCAATGATGCATGCGTGGACGGAAGTTCCCAAATACGTCTACACGTAACGCATATACCGAACCACTTGAGCCATTTCCATTCGACAGGAAGCAGAGTTTTAGTAAGACTTCATTGAAGTTTTGAAAAGTTTTGAGCGCATTACTGTCAAAATAAAATTTCAAGAAATGCCTAGTGCTTACCGAGATTCCAATCAATAAAATTAATCATGAATTTTCTTCTTTTTGGTCAATATAATTATCATAATTTTCTTTTTGTGGGTGTTTCGACATTTTAACACCGCCTTGACAACCCACGCTTTGGTGGAGTGATTTCGTTTAAAAAACCAACCCTAAGATGTACCACTTAAGTTCCAAAAAAATATGCCTCGATCAAAATTCTTAACAAGACAGCTCTACTAGATATTATCAAAGTAAAGGCCCAATCTATTTGAACTTAAATTCCTTTATTCCCATATTAGTAAGGAAGGCTTATTGACATGTTAACTTTCAATGGAATACTTCGTTGATTAATAAATGTGGGATATTAACTACTCAGCAAGTGCTCAAAATTCACTTCGCTTTTCCAATTTCCAAATAATTATGAAGAATAATAGAAGATGTCTTAGAGTTTCGAGAAATTGCTAAAATGTAGATCACCAAGTGTTTACCGATTAAAATAACTTCAAAATTCATTTATTTCCATCAACTATTTATTTTAAAAATTTCGCTGATTTTAAACTTCACTTAAGATTTGTCTAAATCATGGATCGATAAATTACATAATTTTGAACAAGTTTCAGTATTTTATTTATTTTTGAGTTCTGACTTTTGAAGTCCAGTAAGTCTACATCATGGATACATTTAATGAACTTAAGCTAATATAATGGTAAAGAATTGAGACCATTGAGCATATCACCTGGAAATCTTTGCATGCTTACTTTTTAGTTGTAATTTTGAGCAGAGTTTACTATTGAGGGGGGGGGGTATATCTACATATAACTTACTCTAGTGAATGCTAACTGTATTTATTTTCCACATTTGATAGGACTTCTTATTCGTAAAACATTTACTAATAATGCTTTGCTAAGCTAAACTAATGAAAACGAATTAAAATTAAGTTTGCTCATGCAATTTCCCCGTATATGGTTGAAAAATCATTCAACTTATTATAGCACGCACGGAGATGGTTATCAAGAGAGGGCAAAGCTATACAGCTTGCGAATAAGAAACTTTGAGCAAATTACGTTTAACCCTAGACGAAGAAGCAAATGAATTTAGGCTTTAAAATACCTCAGTTCTATCAGAACCTCCTTCTTATTATATTATTAGTCTTAGGATTAGCAGATATTGATGCCTTAAAATACAGATTTGTTCTATTTTAGTATACATGTGACGAATTCAAATCCCACCATTTTTCTGTAGTTTACTTAAATACAAGAGGGGTGTGCGATTGACTTACCTCCAAGTGGTGCACCATGGACAATGTATACTCATACGGCAAATAGTCTATTGACCGGCAGTTGACTTTGACTTCAAACTACCATGACCCACTGTATGTCATATTTGATCACTTTCACAGCACCCATCTTACCTTTCCTCTGCTTTTGTGTCTGTCTGTCTCTTTTGCAACTGTGAATCACTCTCCGTTCCCACTTTCCAATTTTTCTCACTTTGATAATGATAAGCATCATAAAACCCGTCATTTGAAATAAGTAAATTTAAATTGAAGAAAATATTGCTTGACGGAAGTTGGAAGAGAAATCGAGGGTTTCTAACTGCTAATAACTCTTATATTCTCTAGACCTTCCCAACTTAGAAAACTGGGAAGAAGAAGTGCAGATTGACTCTTGAATTTGAAAGTTATCTTGGAGCTTTTCATTAAGTTACATTTTTAGCTCGTTAGTTTTACAGTTGGTTCCAATTTTTTGTAAACTAACGCAAATACACATGGAATAGCCAATCAATTTGAATGAAAATGTTGGTATTTACTCGTATGTTCCTCTGTTGCATAAGTAAATTTTATTTGAGTTTAAAAATTAATGAAAGTATAAACTGCATAATGTGTTTTCTAAAATATGGTCATCTACTAAAATTGGGATGAGCTATTGTGTTTACTGTTGTTTTTCCCACAGTCATCTCTTCGATACTATTTAATTACCAATCGATTTTCGCTTCTCTCATTCAACCTATTATTCGCGTCATTTCAGTATGGAGAGGTTCAGTTAAAAGCACAGATAATCCCGACTAGCATAGGTAGATGCTGGACCATATTTTGAGTAGACGCAGTTGAATCTTCTTATGATTTATCGCCAAAATTTATAAACCAAACTAGGCATGTCTGAGTTGACTTCCTTTGTGATAATTGACAAGTGAGGTTGGCTACCATCACACTCGAATAATCTGAGTGCGAAATTATTCAAAGAACCGAACCACTCCAACTCAATGAAATTGGCCCTAACTTTAAAATTTCTACTCTTAGCCACCCATCAATATAACAAGATATGAAGAAACTTAAAATGTTTACAATTGGTATACGATTAACTTCTTTTGTAGAAACGTTTCCAAGTATCAATTAAATATTGTATGAGACGGTTTGCTCTCCGTCTACAATAAAGTACATATAATAGAGCATATCCATCATCATAGTAAAATATGCACTTCCAGTCATAGCAAGTATGCGGACTAAATGCTTTTATGTACCCTAAGTAAAGTATGAATCTGAAAACAGAATTAATTCGATCTATAAACGCTATATGAGTAGATAATATAAAGATTTTGTAATGAACAGCAATGCAAAATAATTAAATTGTTCACTGTGGGGCAAGCTTTTTTTAGATCAAATGGCAGGCGTTTTGATTGTTATCATTAGCCCTTTAGTTGACTTCAGTCTTCACAGAGGGGAAGGAACATCAAAGTATAAAAAATTCAAGAGGGGGGCAGAAGAGTGTATCAAAGACGAAGGTAGATTAGGTGAAAAAAAGGTGGGATGAGTACTGTGAAGGTAGTCGAATATGACATACAGTGAGGTCATGGAAGTTTGAAGTCAGAAGTCAACTGCCGAATAATAGACTTTTTTGCCGTATGAGTATACGTTGCCCAGGATGCACCACGTGGAGGTAAGTCTATCGCACACCCCCTGTGGGGCAAGCTAAGTTCATGAAATTTTTAAGG
>UZAE01000319.1:0-26392 GCA_900617975.1 Rodentolepis nana | reverse complement strand
TTTTTGCCGTATGAGTATACGTTGCCCAGGGTGCACCACGTGGAGGTAAGTCTATCGCACACCTCCAATTTTAAAAATAGTTGTACTAATTGATTACTGAATATCCTTCTACGATCTCATTGAATGAAATAGAGCAAGCATAACCTAACTAACTACAGTTTAACAAAGATATTAAACTATTGAATAATAACTGCGTTAATTTTATAAATTAAGAAATTGTAAGAAGGTTTATTAATGATTGGTTTGACATATGATATGATGAGCATCAAACTGCCTTTAGACCAAAATAAAACAATGCTTAATTAAAAAAAGTGAAGGTTCATGGGCCAGTACTACCCCAGTTAATCTTGGAAATCTCTAAACTAATCTGTTTAAGTCACTCAAATTGGGGAACAGTTGACGAAATTGAAAATTATGGAGCTAGTCGATAACGATTGGAACAAAAAAGGTGAGCATATCATCTCTATTTATCTTTTTACCGAAAGTAGGAACGTAGCTCTTTCATCTTGTCCTGGGTGGAAGCCATAGTAAATTGCATTTGCAAAAAAAAGACTGCCGAGGCACTTTTTCATCTTAAAATAACAACTTAATTATTGCATTGACTGAGCCTTGTTGAATGAGCAGTAATTCGGCTATCTATTTCCAGACACTGTGGCTATAAATTTATCTACTGACTTTAGGAAGACCTCTATTTCCCAACCCATTGTGTTAAATTTCGAGAAATCGGCACCTAGGTGACTGTGAATTGCATTTAGTAGACTCAAGTACACAAAGCCATCTTTACAATGGGTGAATTATAGGAAACACCGACATGATGTTCTAAAAATATCTCGATGGAGGATGGTGGACCTGCACAGCGGGGAGCGAATAAGCATGAAGGTAATTTGCTTTGCTACACGTTTTTGCAGTAACAGAAACTTAAAATAAAACTCGTGCCATCTACGCACATTTTTATTGAGCTTTCCACTATTGAGATCAAGGAACTAAAAAATTGTTCTCTCAAAGTGCCTAGTTAGGTAGCTGAATTGAAATAAAATGAAGTGTTTGCATAGAATTCTAGTGAGTTATTTTAAAAAAACCTAAAGCGTAGTGAGAATAGGCAATTATTAGGGAAATTGCTTAGTGGCATAGACTCTTTGCATCCATATACTGGGCAAATTACAAGTTCAAAGGCTAGCTTCTGAAAAAGCCGTGTCTTAAAATTTTGGCAAGAAAATCATTTAAAATGCTCTACCAGACATTCCCTGTAGCGGTGTTTAGGAAGGACTTTGGCTATTATGGGTTTAAAGTTTCACATCCTAAAGTACCCCTAAAATCGATTTTGTCGCGTTTTTTAATATCAAAAATTACCATGGAAAGCGCAAAACCAATAAAATTTTCTCTAGAATATGTTTGATATCATTTATGGAAACGGATAAATTTTTTTTCATTAACACGATTGCAATATTGGCTTTATTGGTAGGGACGCTAAAATATTTTAATAGACTTTCGATATGAACAGGTTATTTTAATTTTCTGATAAATCTTATTTAAATTTTTTGGAAAATATAATTAATGAAAACTGGATAAATATCTATGCAGAATCGAAGCAACGTTCCTTCCATATTTTGGTATTAAATATGGTTTTAATTTAAAGGCCTGCTTAATTTATGTTATACTGGAAATGTCAGTAGTGCCAACACGGCAATTGAAATGATGTGTCCATTAAATAGGATACCAAAAAAAGTTAAATTTCTAATTTAAGTTAGCTAAAGAACAATATTTGAAGTTGAAGCAAAAGTCATTTAACCATTCTGATCTTTAAAAAAAGATTGAAAATATCATTTCTATCATTTTTATTTATAATTTATTGAATTAATTTCCTTAAAGCAGTTTCTCTATTTAAAAGAGAGACTGTGCCCATTTTTAACCTATTAATTAACATCTATTGATTTCATTTTGGCATTATGCGTGAAAAGGCATCACTCTCATTCGTATTATTTTTGAAATATGTAAAAGCGGAATCAGATGCTGTACCGAATGACATAATGTAATATTCAAATAAAATTTCATTTTTGACCTTCAATTCCAATATTGCCAGATTATGGATATCATATCATTATGAGTTTTGAAATTCTCCAGAACAGTTTAAATATGTGCCAATGTAACCTAAAATTTTTCAAAATGCATTGTATATGCAGTTTCTTTAAAATGCTTATTTTCAAAATGCTTTTCCCAATGAAAAATTTGTACCAATAAGAAAAGTACTTTTGTTAAAATATAATTCTTAAATTCATTTCAGTCTATTAAAGCTCAAACTCAAACGGTCAATGATATATTAATAAATGTTTTCTTTATTACTCATTGTTTTATACATTAGCCGTGATTCAGGTGAATACAAAAGTTATAAATCAGTCTAATAATAATATTATAATTGTAATAATAAATAACCATTATTCGTCATAAGCTAGATATTTTTATTTATTATAGAATTGGTTATTCCAGTGTAAAGAGGTTTGTCCTAAATTGAATTTATATTATATTTTAAAACTTGTATCCATGATAATTGAATTTTTAAATAGCAATTAAGGCGTCTGGGAGTATAAATATATTATTTAACAATCGTATATTTTTAGCTTTCAGGTGTTCGTGTTTTTCATAAATGAATTTATCATTCAATTGCTGCCTTTTCGTTAGCGTTTGCGATAGTATGCAACAATGTAAAAATGAGCATGTAGCTTTTGCGATAATGTTTCACAAGAAAGTAAAAACAAAAAGTTTGTATACATAATTTTTAATTGAATTTTTATTTTTATTTTATATTAATTCACAATTTTCAAAAATGCAGCTTAAATTATACTCTTACCCCATTGTTTCGATAATTTTGGTGCGTTACGATTGTGTCAAAGAGAAGTCCAGTGCGATTTATATTATCTTTTTCAAATACTATGGTAACTCGAATACAGGGAAAAGACGAGCGCTCCTTTGAACACTTGTTCTCGCATTTAAGTCGATCAGACAAGTGAAGATCGATTTTTTGTACGATACATATTCCTTGTTCAAATTCTGATTCGTGAAAATATGGTAGAATTAGCATATGAACGAGAAAAGATCCAACAATCAGGGAAGTAGTTAGTGTTACAGCGCAAACAATATAAGTAACTTTAATTAGAGTAATTGTGGACCTGTGAAGTGGATGAGATCTCATAATTAATAGGGTCTAATCACTTCTTTTCATGTTAGAAATCGCTTGCTCACAGAAAGCAGGACAATTTGTGAATGTCCTTAATTAATTCTATGGCGATGATTGGTTTATCGCTTCAGCCAATGGCAAATGCAAATTCTCTCATCCAATTAACCAAGAGATGCAATTTGTTGCAATGTATTTAATCATGAATTATTTTCACAATTTTTCACCTTACATCAGATATTATTCTTCTTATTTAATAAATTAAGGCTTATTTAATTTTGAATATCTTTGTGTCAATAATTTTTTAATTCTTCACAACCCAATTTTCATTGTGGAAAAAGTGAAAACGAAAAATCAATAAACATCTGCCAATTATTAACGTTCCTTTTTGTAAATTCAAATGGCATTATATATCTGCTGCAAAACCTTTCATGATCATATTTCAATATTAAAAAGTATGTAGTCAGGAATGTCGCCTAATGGACATGCTTCAAGCATAACTGTTAATCTTTTCAAAGTATAACTGATTGTGCTCAGTTAGTCATTGTTTTTCCAATTTATTTGTTATATATGTGTTATATGTTTGCAATTTACTGTAGAAATAAGTCGTAAAACAGTTTCATAATAGCCTTTATATACAATTAAACCCTTTTAAATATCTGAATCCTCATACAGCCAACTTCTGACGTAGAATTCAAATATTACCATGCATACCGTTTTAACAAGTAAAAAATGACTACTTATTTTTGGCAAGAGATTATCCTTTTTAAAACTCACCTGCGATTTTTTTAACAAAATGTATAATATATTAATTTAGCTTAAGACATTTACTTCTACCATTCGATAATAAAAGCTATTAAAAAAGACCATGAAAGCTGTTTAAAAATTGTCTTGCTATTTATTGAATATCAGTAATTTTAAAATTATTTTGAATGATAATATCAAATTTATAAACAAATTCAAAACTTGTTTAAGTCAAAAAAACGAAATTGCATTTTCATATTTAAAATTATTCAATCTTTTGCATTTGTTTTCTTCTTGCAGACTATAACCACAAAATTTACAGTTAGTCAATTGGAAAGCCAATTTAAAAAGCTACCTTATAAGCATCTAAGATGAATATATGCCTTTTTGACCATTTAAAACTTTTTATTTGACGAAAACATGTCATAGCTCAAAATTCGATGGTTAATTTTACTACCGGTAATAGAATTAGAATCGAAGCCTTTGGCAAATTTAAAAATAAGACAATCAAGTGAACAAAAGAACCAATGCTATTGTTTGATCAAATAAAATGTTCTTTGTTTTTATATTAATGTTGATTTTCACACTCTTTTGTGCCTAATTAAATTGCTATTTGCTTTGTATGACCAATTCCATTCCAATTTTTTAAACTTATTAATTGCCGTAGGCTAATGTTCAATTTTCTAAATGTATGCCAAAATATATTTTTTCTTAAGGCTGTTTTTCATTCATTTTAATTTAGTACATCAAAATGAAGAAACATAAGGACTCGTTTTAATTAATAAAATAGATATCTGAGCATATTTCTATATTGCGGATTTAAAAGCGTTCTTAGAATTCAGGTTCTACTCCGTTACTATATTGGGTAACATTGAGAATTTACAAATTACTGCGCTTAATCATATCTACTTGTCATGGTTTCCAATTTGAACGATGAAAAGCTGATCTGACAAGGTCATTTTGTTCATTATTTAATATATTGATCATTTATTTGCCCTTTAATTGCAACAGAGTCTCAGTAACAGCCTACTTCAGCAGTAAAATTCAAATGGTCAAAAGTGCTCGTTTGCGCTGCCCTTAATGATTCGTTTATATCAGTTAACACGCGTTGTGTCGCCACTAGAATCTGCAAAAAAAATTATTAATAGCATCTTGTTAGCAATGTGAAGAGCACTAGACAACGCCTCCAATTTAAGATGGTGATAGGGCGAATTAAAGTTACTTGTAATTATTAAATGCAAATAATAAAGATTTCATGGAATAATTACAAGTAAATAAAATTTCACGTGAAAAGATCATTATGAGTGCAGTCCATTTTAATAATCCTATACTCCTTGATGGAGAAAAGTAATTAATTTTTTTATTAAAAATAGTGTGCTTTATTAACATCCTATCTAATTCGGTTGAGAATTAAATCAAGTCAAATTTAGTGGGCAAAGCAAAGACTCCATCAACATAAATTGAAAATAATCAATAATACCAATTTTGACTTCAGAATGGAGCAATTCTCTGAAATCTACATTGTAATAGGAATTACTTTGTGAATAAAATCTAATTAGCTTATACGTTGTAAAGACTTCAGCCCACTGTATCATTAGCTTTGAAGGATATGTAGCGGATTGCTACTTTATTAAAGCCTGACTGACTCAAAAATCTCTATGGCAGATCCACCCACATCTACCTAGACTCCCAGAACCAGCTAAGCTATAGCACAGCTATAAAGGAAACAGACGTGTAGCACGGAGCACGTTTATTCAGGACGTATATTGCAGATCAAGTGTACACGTAGGGGGCCTAATCATGATCACGATGGCTGATTAGGTTAAACAGAGGTTGATTATTGGTCAATGTTTGTACGGTCGCTGCACACAGAGTTGTACGCCGCACCTCCCAAACCTGGCGAGCAGACATGCAGGCATACGATGACGCACAGAGCGATAACGTGTTCCACAGATGTTTTAAGCTTTATTCGCACGTGCAACTGTCTTCTCTCAACCTAAGGGTCACAAATGTGCATTGTTATTTATTTTTATTCTTTTCGTAGTCTTAAAATTGAAAGACGTTTTAATGTTGGGTGAATTTTCTTTGTTTTTTTTTAATTTTCACTTCAACGGTAATGAAGGATTTGTTTCCATTCTATTTTTCGTCCAAACGTAAATTGGAATTTCACCTTCTCATTACCCCTCCTCTAAGGCAATATTGGCCAAGCATCCAAGTAAGCTTTACAATACAAAAATAAAAATTAATTTAACCTAAAAATTTCCAAATGAAAAATTTATAATTCGCAAAGGTAAGCTTTGTATCCCTAATTGCTTATAAAAATGAGGGCTATTTTTCAGGTGGCTGGGTGATTAGCTTAGTTTAGGCATTGACTGATAGGATACTAGTAAAATTGCTTAAGCTATCATTGAATATACGATGCTATTTGTTAAATAATTTTAAGAGAGGAATAAATGTGTTTTGCTGGAAAAAAGAAAGTCCTTTGTCATTCCTACGAATATTTACTTCGAATTTTCTTTATCGCTGCCTATTTTTTTTTGTAAGAAAGTGAAGAGAAAGGCAACGAATGCATATCTCAGTCTTCAAACATACGTTGAAAATAAACTTTAGATTAGACTGTTTAAATCAACCCTATCTTTTCTATGTTCATAAAAATTTGACTTATCGCCTGCTAGTTATAACAATTCAGAGCGATGAAGTTTAACTTTTATTTTCACTTTGCGATAAAATTGATGAAGTAATGTAAAAAGAGATTAAGTTGTATAATTTTTTAAAGATATATTCTAAAAAAGTCGCAATATGCTCTATGAAATTTAATTAAAAGATTGCATACACCTTTCATGCCTTCCCAAAAAATGAATTTTCTTTAAATAAAAATGAATGAGCTTAATACTCTTCTATCAAATGAAATTTCAAAGCCTGTATTGGACGAAGAAACGTTAGCACAACCCTGATTGACAAAAATATGTTCATTTTAATCAAATGATTATGTTTAAGGCAAGAAATTGTAGTGAATTGCTGCATAACAAGCCTTCATTTGACCATTGTAAAATCTACTCCAAAATTCCTGTGTGAGAAGTCTCGCAACATAAGCTAAGCTTCAGAAGAGGCAGTCGAATAGCTAGTCAAGCATTAGCTGAAATTCCATTCATATGAAGCACTATCAGTGGGTGAATAAATTTTACATAACTTAAATGAACATCAAGGAGTGTATGATAGACTATAAATTGGCAGTTGACTTCCGACTTCAAACTACAATGACCCCTCTGCATGCCAAATCTGACCACTTCCATGGTACTAACCTCACTTTTTCTCTGCCTTTGTGTCCGTCTGTCTCTCTGTCTCTTTTATATTTGTTAATCGTTCTTCTTTTCCCACTCTCAACTTTTTCACACTTTGCTGTTTCCACTCTCTGTAGGGCCCGAAGTCAGCTAGAGGACTCATGATAGCTATCAAAACGCATGCCATTTGAAATTAATAAATTAACATTAATGGCTGGTTAGTCGAAAGCCCTCTGCACACTTTCTCTAGAAAATTCTTGTGCATATGTGATTGCTTGGTTCGCCTATGCCAGGATTATGTACTCCACAAACAAATTTAGCATAACGCTTAGAAACGTTTATTCCTTGGACTTAGCAAATACATAGGCGTAAATTTTGTAAGGCAATAAAAACTATGTTAACAGGAAGTCAAAGGCATGATCAATGCTAAGGCATCACACAGTTTTAGTTAAGTTGTAATTGTGAATTACATTGCATTACATTTACTAAAAGAGTTCTTACGCGATCATTTCTTGACTTACAGCGGTGTTCTCCAGAGTATCTAGTGCTCACTAATTGATAATTCTATTCATGTCATTTTTAATTGATTGGTTATGAAGCCGTAAGTAATATTACTCGAAATTGACTGGTATGCCGTCTTAATTAAAAGTCATGTGCAATATGCCAATGTTTCAAAGTTCTCATTTTTGAAATATCATTTGGCTGCTTTCTTCAGTCAAAAAAAATATTGGGCTATATTAAGATCTATTCCATTATTCGACATGACTCAATTGAAATAACTTTTTAATGGTTTCAAGCAGATAGAATATTCTGATTATTTGAAATGGGCAATGTGCGTTGGAAAAGATAATGAGGGGACTTTAAGGCGTCACGCAATTCAAATCTTTTTGCGCAAGTTTCAGAACTTTACGCACCCACGTCTCCCAACACTTGCCTCCACTTTTGCTCAAATTAGTTCAATTTAAGGATTAATATTTTGCAAAGCACATTACTTAACTTTGTGTAAAATAATTCTTCAATAAACTTGAGACTTTAATCGCTAATGATCAATTTTATTGAAAGCAACATAACAATATATAAAAATGGGGTGTGGGATAGACTTACCTCCACATGGTGCACCCTGGGCAACGTATACTCATACGGCAAAAAAGTCTATTAAGTGGCAGTTGACCTCTGACTTCAAACTTCCATAACCCCACTGTATGTCATATTCGACCCCTTCACAGTACTCATCTAGCCTTTTCCCTGCCTTTGTGTCTGTCTGTCTGTTACATCTGTGAATCGCTCTTCTTTCACCCTGTCGAATTTTTCTCACTTTTATGTTCCTACCATCTGTGAAGCCCGAAGTCAACTAAAGGCCTAATGGTAACTATCAAAATGCCTGCCATTTGAAATAAATAACATATGTAAAAATAAAAAGGTATTTGTGAAAATGCTATAAAGCTTTTGAACTTTTTAAAAATTTTAACAATTCACTAAATTAAGCCTCTCATTTGGAAATTGCAATTGTATTTTGGGAAAAATGCTCTAATCTTAGTGTTTTGACAATTTTAATTTTTGAAGTGCAGTGTATTTGCGATTCTTCCACTTGTAACTATTGGACTTTTTAAAACCATTTTAACAATACCTAAATAAACCTAATAAGTTTGCAGCTAGGGTAATAATATTTTCATTGAACAATGATATCAGGCAAAACTATTTCCTAAAAGACGCATTTTTTGTCCTGTTCTTAGGAATTCATGCGGAAGTGCGATTTAACAACTGCAATTATTACAAGCTACCGGATGCAATCACTGTGGCAATAAAATGCACAAGACCTATAGCATGCGTTAATGTATACGTTTTGAAAATGGTATTTGTAGTGACTGTAAAAAAAAGCACACACACATTCATGAACCATTTCATTCATCTCTTTGTATCTCTTTTCAGCGAAATAGTTACTTCGCTACCCCCCCTCCCAACTTTTGCTTTTCCCTTCACGTCATTTTACACACTGTTCTACAACCGTTTGGTTCTTATCAAAATTTAAAAAGATATTGTCTGATCAAAATATCTGAATGATGGTATGGCGTGACATTTGCGTTTGAAGAACGTTGAACATTCTCTATTTAGATAGCCGTTTAATATGTCAATGGCTAACTTACAATTATGATAAATTAGCCAATTAACATAACAAGATATAATGAAATAGACATTGCCATTGATATGTATGTATACACCTATATGTTGATTGTCAAAATAATTAATTTGATTTAGACAACGCTTTAAAGCAATAATTCAGTACCACTTTAAAACCCGAAAGTTACCAATGAAATTGGCGTGTTTTGCCAAATAAATTTATTTATATTTATTTCAAATGGCAGATGTTTTGATAGTTATCATTAGCCATTTAGTTGACTTCAGGCTTCACAGAGAGGAGGAAGAATATCAAAGTGACAAAATGTCGAGAGGGGGGACAGAATAATGATTCCCAGATGTGAAAGAGACAGACAAAAGAGCAGAGAAAAGGTAAGATGAGTACTGTGGAAGTAGTCGAATATGGCATACAGTGGGGGTAGTTAGAAGCCAGAAGTCAACTGCCGGTTAATAGACTTTTATGCCGTATGCGTATACGTTGCCCAGGGTGCACCACGTGGAGGTAAGTCTATCACACACCCCTTGCTAAATAAATTGCATATCGTTTTCCAAGGCTTCTGCAATTGGTATTGTCCATGACAGATACAATTTCAAATAGCCTATAAAGTTGAAACTTTGTAAGCATATTCTGTCATATTCTCCAGTCTCCAGAAATTCACTGTTGATTAGAATAACTCAATTTTTTTTAATATGGCAATATTTTGAAGAAACAACTAATTGGCCTATAAGAATGTTTTGTTGCCTTGAAAATTAAATAGTAGATAAGACCGATTAGTTAGGTCATGGTTTAGTGATAATGTTTTGGGCATTTAGAGTTTTTTCCCTTTCTTTGAATATTTGCGAAGGAAATTTTTTTGTTTGCTGTTGCGGGGCGTGCGATAGGCTTACCTCCACGTGGTGCACCCTGGGCAACGTATACTCATACGGCAAAAAGTCTATTAACCGGCAGTTGACTTCAAACTAGCATGACCCCACTGTATGACATATTCGACCACTTCCACAGTACTACATCGCATTTTTTCTAAATTTTCAACCTTCGTCTTTGAAACACTCTTCAGCTCCCCTTTTCTCGACTTTATTTTCACTTTGATGTTCCTTCCCCTCTGTGAAGCCTGAAGTCAACTAAAGAGCTAATGATAACCATCAAAACGCCTGCTATTTGATATAAATAAATAAATGTTTGCTGTTGCACCATTTCTAACCATTGAACAGGCTTTTAATTGGTTGAAACTGCTAGTAGAACTACTAATTTTAACTAAAACAAATGAACTTAAAATATTACTGTAATTTTTGGATTTTGTGAAGAAAGAAATGAATTTGAGGTAAATTGATTACCTACGCTGACAGAAACTCAGATTTGCAATTTGCTCCATTTTCCCAAACTTGATAGAAGTTAGCTGGTTATAATAATTTAGGTTGCAAAACGATTCCCTTTTTAAGCATTTATAGGGATGTTTTAATGATATTGACTTTTAATTCATATATATAAATTATTTATTTATTTATTTAAAATCTATTGCAATTTAAAAGATCGAATTGGAAAATTTTTGGAAGCGTAAGCTTTATAAGAAATTGAATCTATTCATTATTAAAGATGTCATTATTATTAACCGATATAATTATATCTATTAAGGTGTTGATTTAATTCATTTAACTTTGACAAATTTTATAAGGTACATTTTGTTCAAAGATTGCCTCGAATAAACATTCGAATTACTAACGAAAACGAAATTTTTTCAGTGATAATGTTGACACTTTATCACAAATTTTTTATCCATATTTCATCTAGATATCCTTATTTTCGTGCGATTCCATTAAAGTAAGCAGAGAGAAAGAATATATCGTGCATTTGGTCTACTTTTCACACTTGATAGCACCGCAAATTCCACCAACCTTTTAAAAAAATTAACTGTTGGGGAAGGAGATTTATCAGTTTTAAATGATCGAATCGCAAAAATCATTTCCATTAAGAAGCAACCTCAGAAGCAAAACAAGAAATTTCAAGTGAGCAATTGGGAAAATGGAATATTCACATAATCAGTCGCATTTGTAAATTAATGTTTATTAATTTAATTCTAAGTTATCTTGCAACTAACAGCCCTTAATTTTTCAAGTAATTTTTTACGAATAAACTTGCCTCTTAGTGACAGAAATTAGCAATGGTGTTCAGGCGGCAACCGCATCCGTTGAAGTGCAGAAACCTTGACGCGTTTAAACAGTCTACTTCATTTGAATAGATAATAATACCACAAAAATATTAAATTATTCTTCAAGAGAACTCTCGATATTTAAGAATACCTTTTTGCTAAATTCTGACTGTGCCAGAACGCATTACTTTTTGCTTCCAAAAGTAACAATTTTTGCTCAACTCTGAATACATTTAAGATGAAAATTTAAGGTCGATTTCGTTATCATTAAATATTTTGTGTTTTTTATGACAATGTAACAAGCTACGTCAATTTTTTTTTCAATGCGAGGAGGCTATAAAATCTGAGGTTACTAAGGGTTAATAAAATCAAACATGATTCGATACCTTGATATTAATTGAATAACTACTGATGAAACTACTGTTTCAGAATCTGTCAAGAGAAATAAGAGGAATTGGCAAGACAAGCCATCGAGAAAACAATAACTTGTCGAAATATCATAGAGATTTATGGAAAGAAGATCTCTCTTTAAACCATGACAAGACTCTTAATTGGAAAATTGTAAGAAAAAGCATATAGTGTTCAATCAATATATATTTTATAATCTAAATTCATGAAATTCGAGTTATTTTATAGTCCATTTTAGAATTTGTTGTATGTTTCAGAATGTTATAGCTTAATTGATCACTGTGTTAAAAATTAATATATTTACTTAAATAAAATTCATTAATATGGATATTGACCACTAAAATAGAGTAAATAATTAGCGGTCTAAACTACACATGTTCATAAGTTTTACAAAATGCAATGTTAACTTTTGGTGAAATTTAAATTTGTGATTTTCTATACCCGCGTGTCTGATTATCGATTAGTTGTTTCTACCGGTTGCGCTGAAATGTGCAGGACCTAACGTGGAGAATCCGTGTTTAATTATTGGCTAAAAAGGCAGCCAATGATCTATTACTTGCTCACTCTATTTAAGCAAAATTCAATCTCCCTTTAAGGAAGAAAATCAATTTGAGTAAAAGACATTTCATGTCTTTGACATCCGATTTGGGTGTTTGTAGCCTAAATAAATGGTGAAGGGGTTGAAGATATTTTGAAAATTTAACCTACAAATATTTCCAACATTTATTCGACATATGCAGCCAATATTCATCATTTTTGAAATACTTTATAGTAGCCAAGATTTATTTTGTTCTTTTCCTTTTTTGCTGACAATTTTAATTATCTCCAATTATTTTGGAGATAGAAATTAAAACATTTTGGCTAAACATCGGCGGGAATCATTTGAATGGCAACAATTGATATAATTTATTAATTAATTGATTTATTATTTTTCGGATCCCTTCTAACTCAATTATCTGGCGTCCAAATGATGGCTGATAGTTCTTGATTTCCTCTGAACAGAGTTTTACAGAACCTGTTTATCGATAAGTATCACTTTTTAACCAAAAGCAAATATATATTCACCGCATCTCTACTCCTACGTATCATTTCTTATCATTTCTCCAATAAACCAACGCCCTTAATTTGCCAACACATTATCTTCTTCAACAACTGAAATCAGCAAGTATTTACATACTCCGTAGGTGCTTCAGAGGCACTTACATAGAGCGTTATCACGCACTTTCCTAAATATTTATATTAACATGAATTAATGACGCAATAATTGTACCGGGCGTCATAAGAGTTAGTGGGAAATGCGTGACTAGCCAATGATTTCTATTTATTAAGTCTTAATAAGCAGTTTTCAATGACACCCATTCTCTGAAAAAAACACTGACGGTGTTTTGATAGGTGCCAAATATAAAGGACAAGTTGGATGCCTTTCTTGAGTGTATTATTTGAACTTATGACTCAAACATGTCTTTTTGCTTATTAACTGTGGTGCTGTGACCAAATCTAACGAAACTCGGAGTGTCACTTCAGGACCCCAAAAATATGTCTCATTACTAAACTAAGAAAATCTATTTCCAAATTCTTGTTTATTATTGCGAATCTTTAAATCATTGAAATTATCCTTAATAATTTTCTTCCAACAGAATTCGTGAAATACACTTTTCATCATCCTTATTATACTGTAAGGCTCTTAGTGCTAATTCAGTATGTAAATTTTAATCAATTATTAAATTATTTTAAATTGATGAATGTTAAAGCTGCGCTTAACGGCAATCAGATCGGAGAGATTATATCAGTCTTGTAATGTAATGTATCTTACAGTTTGACCAATTGTTCTAAACAGCTCATTGATCACATTTTGGACGTTTTAAAAGCATAAGCATTTGAAGAAAATCGATTACTTTTTAATGATCAGTTTCGCATATATACATAAAACAAAAACTCACACAGAGTAAAGGAGTCGAAATTTAATGAATTATTTCAATTATTTGAGCAGTAATTTAAATTCATCTAATAAATACATCAAGCAAAATAGCATTAGACGATTTTATGTAAATTCATGAGCAAAATCTTAATTAAATAAAATATAAAATCCATACACCTTTGAGTATTAAATTCCACCAATCAGGGCAGCCGTTGAATATACAAATAATGTTCGAAAATTTATTAAATCTTAGAGGTGACCATAAATACTTTTTGCAATAAAATAAGCCTTCTGGCTATTCCCAGTGTAAGATCAATTCAAAGTTACATGAATCCTATTTCAAAGAGGTTTTAATTTGTACTCCTCTCGAGATTATTTATGCTGTTTTTTTGCACCCGAGAAATTGAAAATTTAAAGTGTTACTTTGATTTTTCTTGGTATTTTGCGAACAAATGATCAGTTCTAAATGGAATACATAAACAGTATATGTCTTTCAATATTTACTTATTAAACAATGACTGCCAAATTTTGCCACGCAAACATTTGCTATTACATTACCTTAAGCATGAGTTCCCATAATTTTCAATTTTATCTGAACACATCAGACATTAATTTAGAAAAGATACATGCTTTTCTTTAATTACCGTATTTACTTTTCATGCTTCTGACTGATAAAAGTCTCTGCCTCTATCCATTAATTTTGTATTTCGAATAAAGTGTTTAAGAGTCAAGTTTTAAATTCACCACTAGATTGTACAGTCTCTAAACAATAGAGCTAGGTTATTATAGAAATTGTAATTTTCCAACAATTTCCAAATAAACGTGAATGTCTTATACTTGGTAACTCTCATTCATCTAGATTTGGAAATCAACTTTTATATTGTTTGCTAAAGTATTGAATTTGAATAATCACTTTCAATAAAAATAACTTTCAATAAATCTAATCGATTTTTAAAGGCCTTAAATTGTTAAAACTATTTTTTGAGTCATCCAACTTGCATTTACTGTTGAAGCTAACAATGGTGATATATTAAACCGTGATTAAATAGACTAGAGATTATTTGAATAAAAAATTCAAGTATTATTCTCTATTATAAAAATATATGATTACAGCTTACTGCTATAACCTAGAAATGTATCAAATTCCTATTTAAATTTTATCCAGCAAATGTATATATCACTCAGAATAAAATCGATATATTCAATGCATTTTAAACAATATACACTTTAATTCAATTTAGATATTTAACTAAATTTCGTTTTTTATTAATTACCGGAAATAATTGTCCTTTTGTGTCTCTAGCATAATTAGAAGATTGCTTTGGAATTTCAGTAGAGTTTATGAATAATCATTTGCTATTTTTTACGACGCTTGAAAATTTCGTTAGTGTGAGTCGAAATTTATTGGCCTGCGGTCTTATCAATTTAATATACCCACTCCTAAACCAACTCTAATCACTAGACCCACGCAATGACTGGGTGAACAAATATTGCAGTCTAATTTAAACTTTAATTTTATGGTATTCATTAAAAATTTAGTGGCTCTTGTTAAGTGTTGATTAAAACAATCAATATATTTTATTATTAGAAGATTAGAAAAGGAATGAAATCAGGACATTTTCCAGTTTAAAGCATGTACTAGCTTACTGTTTAGATTAGCTAATTTTGCCATTAAAGTACCTAAGTGTACGTTAAAGTACATTTTAAAAGTTGTTTAAGTAAAATGACACTTTAAAATTGCATTAAAATTATACTCCTCAAAATGTTTCCAACATTTTTTTAAGAAATGAAATTCTAATGCAATTTAGAAATGACAATTCAATTTAAGTTCCTTAAGCTGTACAAAGTTCAGTGCACTTTCATAATTTGATTTCAATTTCAATGTTGTTTTATCTTCAACGACATGCAAGCTGATCTTCACACAGCAACCGGCTTAAGATAAAAGTACTCAGTCCATTATGATGAGTGCACTTTGTAATTGATCTTGCCTTACTCCTCTGTTGTAGTGGTTGTGACCTCCACTTAATTATTCGCATATCCCATTATATCCGTTCTTTTAGTTCCCTAACTGACTTCTACCATTTTTATTTTCAAATTAAAACAAGTTCTTGCGAGTGGAGTTCTCCACTTCTCGTGTTATATTCAACCCTATATAATTAAAAGCAAGATTATATTAATATAAAATCACGTTTGAAGGTCATCTTAATATATAGCGTGAAATATAAAAAAAATTTAAAAAGGTAGGCGACACTGAGTGAAAACTTCATTCATTTTGTGCAATCGTTTGTTTAATTATTTTAATTATGATTAGAGATGTGACTAAACCATTATTCAAGAATATTATTTTATAGCAAATAAAGAATTTCTTCCTTATCAGTGAAATTCTGCAAACATTCATTTAAATCATTTGCAATCCAATTGGCTTAGAATAAAATGTGTTAGTTTAACCCTTCAGAATGAATATTTAATGAATCGCTAGCTTTTACGCTTGAGTTAGTTCTTTAAGGCATATGCTTCATTGAAAATTTGCTCAATAGTTTCTTTTGTTTAAGTTAAATTTTAGCAAAATAAGAGCTTTAATGAACGATACATGGTATAGCAGACGTTGCATTTATGTTTTAAAAAACTTTTGAACAAATTAAAGTGGATTATATATTAATAAACCTTAAACAATATTATACAAATTCTTAATTTATTATCCATCTCAATTCTACTCAAAATTATATTTAATTGGATTGGCACTGTTTTGAGTAAGCCCATAGTCATACCAAAACGGTGGTTGAGTGGAATTAAACAATTTAATGCATATTAGATTAATGATTTTAATGAGCGACAAGTCTTTTCTTTCTGATATATATCAGTCAACTCAGAGTTTTGAGAATCTAGAGAAAATTATGACAACTCTGAGTTATCCTCTGTTCTTCAAATGTCAGTTATAGTGACCTAAGCTTATTTTTCTCATGATTTGCTCTTAATGCTCAATTTAAATGATGCTCCAAATAATTCTATACTTGTCATAAATCGTAATTATTTGACTACAAAGTATAGATCTAGAAAATTAACTATGAACTTCTTGATTACTTTTCTAGTTGGATAAATGAATAAACTATCTATTGTAAACATTTATCCTAATTTAATATATATCCCAATCGAATCGGGTAGTTCTATTGTTCACCTCATAAAATATCAAACTTCAGCTTTCAATAGCGAATTGATTCCTGCTGAATCATCGTTTTTATTACCTGATAAAATAAATAAAAGCGAATTCAAATATATATTACATAAATTTTTAATTATTAATATTTAAATTTAATTAATGGCTCTATGGAATTAGATGTGGGATGCAATTTGATTGGCGACGTATTATCAAATAAATATTCAATAAAAAATTACTCTCATTTATTTAGTAGGATATTTAGCAAAAAATAATGAAATTCGTGACTTTTATAAATTTTCTATTGCGGAATTTAAAGGTATTCTAATAAATCAAATCAACCTAAAGGCGATAATCACTATTTTTCACAGATAATTTTCAAACTGAAATAACTGATTATTACAAAGTTACTTATTCAGATCATTGAATTTAAATGATTTAATAGACCTAATATTTACAATCCCAGACAAGGTTATATTTTTATCTCGAGAAAATTAACTTTTCTTAGACTTTACATCCGAATATCCTGTTTCGCAATTGATAGTTGAACAACATTCAATTTGGTAAGCTTGAAATTAGTTCTGTTTACAGGAAGTAAAATTGTATATCCTACACTGATTAATGGGTGCAGAAGGAAATCTCGTTTTACGAAACAATTTGAATATATATCGCGTATCAGCAAAATAAATTAAATTAATGTGGATTTAGGAAAACCCTTTTTGTCCCAATAGCTTCAATTGATTAATGAATTGGGGATACAGATTAATTTTAGAGAGCCACATGATTTTTGCCCACGCGTCAATGGAACGAGTGCCACTTTCGTAAACATGTAGTAGACGAAAAAGATATTTCTACAATTTGTATGAGTTCCAGTAAAAGTTTATCAAGTTGAGGGATTAGATGATCGATTGCCTTTTCCCAACTACATTATTGTGTGATAAAATAATTTAAAAGAGTATATTAATAATATGTTTGAATTTTTATTCAGAGAAGTTACGAATCGGAAATTGAATTATCTTCAGAGCGCTTTTTTTCGCGGTTTGATCTTATTAAAAAGCAAGGGGATTCTCTGCCAAACTATATTGTTGCCTGATGATAATGTCCCATTAACTGCACACGTGATAAGTTAAACACAAATTGGATTACTATATTAATTAAAAATACTCAATTTTTGAGTATGGATAGGAGTTAAGTAAACATGCAACTAATGGGAAAATTGTGTTTGGGAGGAGCATTAGGGGTATAAGCCACTTGCTGCTCTGAGGCTTTGACTTAGGGAAAACGAATCCCCACACTTACACAATAATGATTTGAAATTCATCGAGTGATTTGTGAACGGATAGTGTTCAAATTGCAATCCATTTTTTTGCAATCATTAATGAAAGAAGTAGAAAAACTGACAGATTGCCATTTTCTCATTGCAATCATTAATTTCGTCATGAATTGAGGGCTAAGTAACTGCCAGTAAAAATCGTGCAAAACGCAATGGAAATACAAATTTTACGGGTTGCCTTTATGATTGTCACCTAGAAATAGATATAATTTAAAATTCTAGCTCATAGGGAAACACATTTTTACCATGCCACAGTGACAAGTCATAAAACAACTCAAGTCGATTTTCAATATAATTAAATCTGTTTCGCCATTTCAGTCGACTATTTTTATGGAAAATAATGAAGTTACTGAAATAGGTTTGGCCACCTAAGTAGCCAGGGATTGCAGCGACTCAACTTCTCAGGTGGTCCAGTATATCCAAGTGTGGTCGAAACATTATGAAATTAGCAACCTCGTGCAACTCCTCACACTATTGTGAAATAAACAAATTGCACGCTATTTAGCAAATTGGTTATATTGAAGTGCTCTCGAATTACCTTTCAGGCTTAGAATTTGGTCGACTTTAGCTAACAATAAAAACAGTACATTGGTATTCATTTTATGTGACATAAAATCTTAAAACATTTATCTATGCAATGCTACCAGAGATAAAAAATTGTTTGTAAAGAATTTGCGTTAAAAAATTAACTTTAGTGTTGCACTTCTTTTGTTGCGCACTGATTCATCGATTATTTCCGAAAAAAATTGCTTATTCTACTAGTAAGGTCGTGAAGTGCTATCGAATAAACGCCATCTATTCCAAGATATTTAACATGGCTACATTCAAATAAACGTATCTTTTAGGAACATGGTTTTTACGAAAACTTTATTTATTTATTTCAAATGGCAGGCGTTTTGAAAGCTATCATTAGCCATTAGTTGACTTCGGGCTTCACAGAGAGAAGGGTCATCAAAGTAGCAGAAAGTCGAGGAAGGGGAGCAGAAGAGCGATTCACAGATGTAAAAGAGGCTGACGGACACAAAGGTAGAGAAAAAGGCAAGATGGGTGCTGTGGAAGGGATTGAATATGACAAGCAGTCGGACTATGGTAGTTTGAAGTCAGAAGTCAGCTGCCGGTTAATAGACTTTTTTAGGGTAGTTTGAAGTGAGAAGTCAACTGCCAGTTAATATAATTTTTTGTGAAGTGAGAAGTCAACTGCCAGTTAATAGACCTTTTTGCGTTGAAGTCAGAAGTCAACTGCCGGTTAATAGAATTTTTTTGCCGATAGTGAGAAGTCAACTGCCGGTTTATAGACTTTTTTGCCGCACAGTGGAAGTGGTCGAATATGCCATACAGTGAGGTCACGGTAGCTTGAAGTCAGAAGTCAACTGCCGATTAATAGACTTTTTTGCCACATGCAGTCAGAAGTCAACTGCCGGTTTATAGACTTTTTTGCCGTTTGAGTAGTCAGAAGTCAACTGCCGGTTAATAGACTTTTTTGTGAAGTGAGAAGTCAACTGCCAGTTAATAGACCTTTTTGCGTTGAAGTCAGAAGTCAACTGCCGGTTAATAGAATTTTTTTGCCGATAGTTTGAAGTCAACTGCCGGTTTATAGACTTCGAATATGACATAGAGAAGTCAACTGCCAGTTAATAGATCATGGTAATTGAAGTCAGAAGTCAACTGCCGATTAATAGACTTGGGGTCATGATAGTTTGAACTCAGAAGTCAACTGCCAGTTAATAGACTTACTCATGGTAGTTTGAAGTCAACTGCCAGGTAATAGACTTTAGTTTGAAGTGAGAAGTCAACTGCCGATTGATAGACTTTTATTTGAAGTCAGAAGTCAACTGCCAGTTAATAGACCTTTTCAGTCAGAAGTCAACTGCCGGTTTATAGACTTTTTTGCCGTTTGAGTAGTCAGAAGTCAACTGCCGGTTAATAGACTTTTTTGTGAAGTGAGAAGTCAACTGCCAGTTAATAGACCTTTTTGCGTTGAAGTCAGAAGTCAACTGCCGGTTAATAGAATTTTTTTGCCGATAGTGAGAAGTCAACTGCCGGTTTATAGACTTTTTTGCCGCTTTGAAGTCAGAAGTCAACTGCCGAATAATAGACTTTTTTATTGAGTCAGAAGTCAACTGCCAGTTAATAGACTTTTTTTGCCGTATGGCCGTATGATTATACGTTGCCCAGGGTGCACCACGTGGAGGTAAGTCTATTGAAAAACGAATGCCGAGTGATAGAATTTTTGCCGTATGAGTATACGTTGCCCAGGGTGCACCACGTGGAGGTAAGTCTATCGTACACCCCGTTTTCACGAAAAATTTCTGTCCAAGGCAGTATAAACTATGCCATTATTTCAGCTTTGCAAGATTGTCATTACTGTAAAATGCACCTTTCGCCATAGATTTCAAAATGAATAATGAGATGTGGAGAAATGAGTTATTCATTTCTCGTCTCGATTAAAAATTTGTATGAATAAGCATTTCGAATCTTTTAGGGGTATTATAATTGAACAGTACGTTTAAATATACTAAGATTTCCAAGTATTTTTCAAAGATTAAAAACAAAGGCAATTTACTGCTGGTCACTTTACTACAGTCAATTAAAGTAAATAATACGCAATATTTGTCTCTCCTAACTGCATAATCAATCTAGGCTAATGATCTTCTTCAGATTTTGTATTTAAATTTTATTTTTGGAAGATGGTGCATTCAAATTTAGGCACAATGAGATGTATAATTTATGCATACTTGGAAGTTAAAAAGATTCAAGATAATAGAATTTCTGAATTATTTTCTGAAGCTAGATTTAAAAATTACGTTTTTATGTGCTAGAATTTATTACACTAAACGGTTGTTTTATTCTATGAATAAAATTTTTAATTCATTGTTTTATAAATTAGGGGTTTTGTCCTAATATTTAATAGAATTGGCAACTTTATATTTGCAAATAAGTAATTAACCAAATGTATTCACTCCTAACCATCTCTTAATTTAGTCGAAATTATGCCAATATTTAAGTATTAATAAATCTAGTTTTTCTCTAAAAAGTTAAGTTATTTGTGCAGATCAAAAAAGGGAGTAATAAAAAATTTTGTTTCTAATTGTAGTAAATAAAAGCTTAATAAATTTAGGATTGTTATGAATAAAAAGTATTGAGAAAATGGACGCAAGGTATCAAAGATTCTTACAAAGTTTGTGCGCAAAATTAATCAAGTTACAAAAAAACTGAAGTTGGTAGTTCGTTCAATAGCTACCTTATAAGTCAAGAGTACACTTACCCGTTTTAGTATGAAAGTTTGTTCTCTTGGCAGCTTAATATTAATATTTTCAATCTATCGGAAAGGGGTAACAGTATTGAACGCTGTTTATTGCCCAAAAGAGGCGCTATTTCTTTCTTATTTGGGATAGTAAGCAATAGAATGTCAATATCTATATTCCGTCACTTTAAAGCACTTTTGAAAGTCAGACAGTCATTGTTAATCATAACTATATCTATTTACGTTGTGCTTAAATCCAAACGTCCATTTTTGGTCGTCCACCATACATAGACTGCACTTATTAAAGCTAAAAGAAGACTATTTGAATTTTAATTTATAAAAGTGAAAATCTCAATGATACTTATTTCTTGATGGAGTTCATAATAACTTTCTTAGTATTATTATTATTATGTCAAATGGCAGGCGTTTTGATTGTTATCATTAGCCCTTTAGTTGAGTTCAGTCTTCACAGGGGGGAAGGAACATCAAAGAGAAAAAAAGTCGAGAGGATGGGGGGAGGAACAGAAGAGTGTATCAAAGACGAAGGTAGATAAGGTGGAAAAAAGGTGGGATGAGTACTGTGAAAGTAGTCGAATATGGCATACAGTGGGGTCATGGTAGTTTGAAGTCAACTGCCAGGTAATAGACTTTTTTTGCCGTATGAGTATACGTTGCCCAGAGTGCACCACGTGGAGGTAAGTCTATCACACACCCCACTTTCTTGGTATAATTTTGATAATATTTATAAATACATTGTTAGCTATGATGTGTAGCGGATCGCTACACTAATAAAGCCTGACTGACTCAGAAATCTCTGCGACAGATTCTCTTACATCTAGCTAGACTCCCGAAACTAGCTAAGCTATAGCCCAGCTATAAAGGAAACAGACGTGTAGCAAGGAGCACGTCTATTCAGTGAGTATATTACGGATACAGTGTGTCAGCTATTCACCTCAGATCAGGATGGGGGATTAGGTTAAACAGAGGTTGATGATTGATCAGGATGGGGGATTAGGTTAAACAGAGGTTGATGATTGGTTACTGTTTGTACTGTGCACATAGAGTTGTACGGCCGCACCTCCCAATCCTGGCGAGCAGACATGCAGGCATACGATGACGCACACAGCGATAACGTGTCCCACAGATGTCTTCATTATTTCTCATATAGTTAAAAAGAATAGAAAATGGTGTATAAGATAAAATAAACATAATTTTGGAAATTTTAACCGATGTTTTTGGTATTTTATGGAGACTAAATTTCAAACACTAACGAATGTTATCCAAGACATGATTTACTATTTAATATCTACGTTTTCGCGCATATATTTAAGTAAGCTATCTACTTATGCAAATATAATTTTAACTTATAAATATCAGTTGAACAACTATGTAAAATTTCCCCAGAAAAACTCCAATTATAGTTTTCAATTCCTTAAAATGAGAGCTTAAATACCATCATAACCTCTCAATTCTACTTATAAAGATTTTTTCCGGAAAATCATTCAGATTGCAAGGTAAAATCTATTAAAGGATTATAATTTGCCTTAAAATTTTTCATTTTAATGAAGCATTAGTCACCAACTGAAAATGCACAGTAGAAATAGTTTGACTTGCAGTGAAATAATAGCACATGATCTCGAAATTATGAAACATCTACTCTAACCCTCTAATTTGGCATAAAATTAAAGGCCAACTTTATCTTTATTTTGCAAAGGAAATAAATAAGCTCAAATATAGAGATCTTGAAATATTATTCTTGCTATATAGAAAACGAAATATTTAAAATTGCTCCGGTTCGTAAGGACGCAAAACCTCGGCAAATTATTTGAGCATCGCCGGGAAATAGGATCATATGGTTTATCCGAAGTGACAGAATCATTCCAACAACTTTTGTATTATAAGATATGCATGAAGGAGTTTAAAATTATTTGAATTATGCAAATAAAATTTGACTGACATTTCGACAATGAGATTGGATATTAATTTGAATTATTTTGGTTTTCAATTCATGAGAATTTTAGAAAAATCATTCCCTTGGAATAGAATGGTAAAATTTGGAAGACGCAATAATAAATTCATCCCCAAGCTATGAAGCACTTTAAAAGGAAGAAGTATTACTTGGCAATTCTTATCATTTAAGACCTTTGCACTTTAAAGAAATAATATTTTATGAGGGGATGTGCGATAGACTTACCTCCACGTGGTGGATCCTGGGCAACGTATACTCATACGGCAAAAAAGTCAATTGACTGGCAGTTGACTTCTCACTTCAAACTACCATCACCTCACTCTATGCCATATTCGAATATTTCCACAGTACTCACCTCACCTTTGTTCTACCTTTGTGTTTGTCTCCTACATCTTTGAAACACTCTTCTGTTCCCCCTCCCCTATCGACTTTTTCACTTTGATGTTCCTTCCCCTCTGTGAAGCCTGAAGTCAACTAAAGGGGCTAATGGTAACCAACAAGACGCCTGCCATTTGATATAAATAAATATTTTATTTGCATATTTGCAGTCATATGCTTTCAAGATTTCATATTTATCCACTCGTATCTCCTATGTAATTTTAAAAGCTTTTTATATTGAATTTTACAAAAACTCGCTTCCGGCAGTATCATATTTATAGAAGGCAAAATAAATTAAATATTGTCTTTTAAATAAGGCATTATTAAAATGAATATATTAAATATTAATTAACCAGACATAATCAAAAATTTGAAACCTTTTCATTCTTTTTTGCTGATTTTTTTTAATTCGCCAATAGACTTTGATTTAGTTATCTTAGTTTTAAAATATTTTTTGCTTATTCCAACTTGATATGCCTCATGCAACATTCTTATTCCATTAAAATTGCAAATATAATTCCTATTGTTAAACAAAATTAATGTTACAAATAATTGCGATCTTTATGTATGATCAAGGCAAAATTGTGAACTCATCAAAATGCAATGCCAATAAGTACTATAGGACTTTTACTGTCATTAAGTTAAAATTCTTTATACTTATCGCTATAATATCAATTTCCCATTTTATTAATTTACTTTTGGGAAAAAAGTATTTCCAACGGAAAATCGTGGTGAAATACCATGCAGCCTAGTGTTAATGCCAATTTATACGTATTTGTTCTTTTTCATCAAATGCAATTCACAACATGAAAGTGATAATATTCCAGTAAGCGATTATCAAGTGAATCTCAATTATTCTAGAATAAATTAGATTTAATTTAATGACAAATATCGTTAAATTAGTTAAACCTGATCAAGTTTGTCACATACAGCGCCTAAAGATAGGTATTTTCCTCTCTTGCCTCAAGCCATTATTACTGCACAAGTAAATTTGATTAAAGTTGCTCTAAGTAAAAATCTTTAGTACGATAGACCTAAACTTAACCTAATATGTTTAGTCGACATGAGGTAAACGAAAATTACTACTTCAAATATAAATTAGTAGGGCGAGATTCAAGAGAACGGGGCAGCAACTTCAAATTTCTAGTGGAATATGAAACCACCAGTTTTCAATGAATAATATGAATAAATTTAAAAAAAATAGCAAACACAACACTCTCGGCATCAGTTATCTGCGAATGTGCTAATTCAATCCTTGTTTAGTGCTAAAAGCATATCTTTTATTCTGTTCATGAGAAATCTGGAAAATCAATTCCACTGAACTAGAATAACATAAATATCAAACGGCATGCTTTATTGTGGTTATCATTAGTCCTTCGGCTGATTCCGATCCTCAAAGAGGGAAAGAACATCAAAGTCACAACAAGTCGAGTGGGGGTGAGGGTGGACAGAAGAGTGATTCACGGATGTATAAGGGATAGGCAAGAAGGTGGAGGATAAGGTAAGACGAGTACTGGGGAAGTGGTCGAATACATTCGGGTCATGATAGTTTGAAGTCAGATGTCAACTGCCAGTTTGTAGGTAAGTATATCGCGCACCCCAAGCTAGAATTGTTAAATTATAGAAAATGTATTGACAAATTCTCCTCCCACCCCTCCCCCCAATCAGACTATGCGGCGATTCCTACGGAATATGGCAAGACACTTCTTATCATTGAAAAAATTTCGTACTATATATGGCGGGAAAAATTAAATTTGCGCATTTGCTGTCAAAAAGAAACGCTAGAAATGTCATTTAGTTTGACACTTGCTATCACTCCCTGATTTACGCACGAGCAAGCAGTGTTACAACATGCTTTTAACGATAATTCTATTATTATCAATTATTAGTAAATTCTCCTTACTAGTTCGTAAGATTTTATTATGAATCATGTGCGTTAACAGCTTCTCCTTATTATGACTTTTGGTTAAGTTTCAACTCATTGTTATGCTTAGTTTACTTATCAAAATATTTGAATTTGACACGCCCATCTACGGTTAATTATCATGCAGATTCTTGGTTATTTATTTATTTACTTGCAGGCATTGGAACTTTGTCAATACTCCTCAATTAACTTATTAAATATATAATACATATGTAATTTCCCTTCAACTGAAAACTATTTAGTTATTTATTTGTATCAACTGGCAGGCGTTTCGAAGGTTATCATTAGCCCTTTAGTTGACTTCAGGCTTCACAGAGGGGAAGGAACATCAAATTGAAAAAATTTGAGAGGGGGGGAAACAGAAGAGTGTTTCAAAGATGTAAGAGACAAACACAAAGGTAGAAAAAAGGTGAGGAGAGTACTGTGAAAGTGGTCGAATATGACATACAGTCAGGTCATGATAGTTTGAAGTGAAAAGTCATCTGCAGGTTAATAGACTTTTTACGTTGTCTAGGGTGCACCACATGGAGATAAGTCCATCGCACACCCTAGTAAACTAACATATTTTAAATTTATTTATCATTTAT
>UZAE01000318.1:0-26401 GCA_900617975.1 Rodentolepis nana | reverse complement strand
GCCGATGTCTTTCCACACAATGAAGGCCTTAATCAGGAGAGAATTCCAGACCTCAAGGTTCGACGAACTCAAAGCTCGAACAAAGGAGAAACAGTGGACAGTGGCACTCTCCGACATACCCGACTGGCCAAGAATCGAAGCCATTGCTGAGTTTAGACTACGTACCAAACACGATTGCTTGGCAAAACACCTTCACATATTGGGAGTATACACTCCACCCACATGCCCTCTATGTAACCTACAGGAGGAAATGGAGAAGACCCACCTGATTCGGTGTCCAGTCCTAAAAACAAGGACGGAAAGCCAAAGATACTGGGAAGCAAGAAGACTGCTAATGAACTGCTATTAATTAACCGCTATAAATGTACCCCCCCCCCCTCTTGGGGAAGCTGAAGTCAAAGATTAAGGGCTAATGATAAATATCATAAAGCCTGCCATTTGAAATAAATAAATCTCTTCATTAAATGAACTAAATACACAGTGATAGTTAAACTTTGCTCAAATCTCCTTCCAATGTGATTGACTCTTATCTGTCGACGTCGTTTTTTTGGCGTACGAAGGTACGTTGTCCAGGGTGCATCGCGTGGAGGTAAGTCCATCTTGTACCCCTTATTTCAAATATTGTTATTGATACTTAAATAAGCTAATTATTTTCCATTTTATCCGCTATAGAACGCATAACGCTCTCATTGCTGAACAAAGGATCTCATGTGCATTCAGTCAAGCTGGAAGTTGCGGTCGTTCTTCTTCGCGCATGGAGTAAGTGAGGTCGTGAGCCTGGAGGCTATTGAGCCAACCGCCAATCAAAATCCATGACGTGATCCAACAAACCCTCCATTGTGTAATAATTACTACTCTCCCTCGCTGTAGCACACATCCCCAATGAACGTATTCTGCGTCACGCGTCTGCTTCCACTACAGCTTTTCATTGACTAAGTTATTCTTGGGAGCCTTCACGAACCACGAAAACTTGCCATAGTGATTACTGAGCATACGTCAAGATCTATGTGTGTAACAGTCTGCTCCACCGTCTCAAATTTAAAAATTAATTAACCTGACAATATTATTAAGTTAAGTATTTGAATAATTCTCTTAAAACACTTAATATTCTCACAGAGCAACATATTTTAAGTTAAGTTTCAGGATTCAAAGGTTGATTTTCACAAAATTCCAATAGGATTTTGAAATATTGATATGAATTGCAATCCTATTGAGTTCATCGACTTTTATAACCTCCGTTAGGCAAAGTCACTTTTAAAATATCCATTAAAATCGAGCGAAACTTAATTTTGAAAATGATTCGTGTGCGCAAATTAAGGCACAACAATTTCAGGTTATTAAGGGTCTTCTATACCTGAGTTCAACAGTACCAATTTGACTACTTTCCAATAGGAAGTATTACTGATTTTAAATTCTAAAAAAGTTTAAAATTGTCATTTTGATTTTTTAAGCATTTTGTTTCAGTTAACTTATGAGTTGACTCTAGTTTCATAAATTGTTTAACACTTGCAGGGTAGAGTAAATTTCAAATATATATCAGGGTAATCGAAAATCAAACATTAGTATAAATGTTGGTTTTTTTCAAAGAATAGTTTTATATCGTTAATACGGGGGGGTGCTATAGACTTACCTCTACGTGTTGCACCCTGGGCAACGTATACTCATACGGCAAAAAGTCTATTAACCGGCAGTTGACTTCTCACTTCAAACTACCATCACCTCACTCTATGCCATATTCCACCACTTCCACAGTACCCATCTTACATTTTCTCTGCTTTTTTTGTCCGTCTCTTTTACATCTTTAAAACACTTTTCTGTTCACCCCCCCCCCTCTCGAAATTTTTTCCACATTGATATTTCTTCTTTTCTGTGAGGCCTGATATCACCTAAAGGGATAATGAAACTATCAAAATGCCTGCCATTTGTAATAAATATTTTTATAATTTTGTTGTGTTTCCAATATGATTTAAGCATGAAAACAAGTTTCTTTTAACAAAATTATACAAAATAAAATTTTTGAGTTCGATGGGAACGCTATATTTGGCAAAGTTGTTGAGCCGGAAGAAAAGCAATCCTGTTTAGGATATTTTTGCAAATTTCCTATTATATTATGAGTAAAATAGGTATTCAATCAATTTATTGACAATTTTATTGAACAATACTAAATACGAATTTTTAATTGGACATTTTGGCTGATTCTTCGTTTGTTTTTTTTCATATTGACAATCAATGCTATAATAAAGGTATCTTTAACGTAACAAATGAACTGGTCTATCATCGACGTTTATGATTGAAACAGGAAATAACAAGCAGAAGTAAACAATACTTTAAATATACAATATCACAAAAGAGCAGCATATTTTTTAGCAGTCAGTAACAATAGGAAACTCTTTTTAACCTTACAGCTAATGAAAAATTCTGTGAAAAAAAAACAAAAAAAAACTGATGTGAACTTAATTAAATTGTTTTTTTTGTCTCTGCAACCGGGAGACCTGAAGGCTCCTACCGTCCCATAGTTTCAAGGTTATCATATCCGCCTGTGAGCTTCCTTCCTACGAGTTCGAAAGTTTTAACGATTGATAAGGGAAAAAAATAACTAAATGTCCACCTTTTCCACTGAAATCAATTTTCGAAGCAAGTTTCTTTCATCTACAATCAGCAGTACATTTGACAGGACTTGACTTCTTCAAAAAACCCAATCCATGAGGTGCAACTTCCATCAAATCAGGGCTATCAGCAGGATCTTTTTATCGACTGAAGTAAATAAACCAATCAAATTTGCTCCCTACAGAAATAACCTAAATATAGGACTGCTGTATAATTATAAAAATGTGTGTTTTTGCAGACCGGATAAGAGAAAAATATCAGGAAAACAACATTTTTTAATGTATTTAACGCCCCTGGCTAAGAAGTACTGGAATGTACCTTTTTTAAGACGATTTTCCAGTGTTGGTCATTTACAATGTCACAACTCCATCAGTTCCATTCCCCATCACCTTGGTGAAAGAAGCATTTGATAAAAAATGTGTCACCTCGTTTCACCCTTCCATCAGTCATCAGGGTGAATGATTCTCCAAGCTGGTTTTCATACCGTACTTTTGAATTTGCCTCTGGAGACGATAACCTTACCTGACCCACTCGAAAGGATTCAGTCTGGCCGATTGTGAACAGCTGACTCCATTTTTCCATGCGTTAGTTGCACACGCGTTTACGTAACTGTGGGCTGATTAGCCAGTTTGCACTTAGGCGAATATATGTGACTCACTGGCATGTCCTTGCAGCAAATGCAGCAAAGTCGTAACCGTCGTTTATCATGTAATCCAACTTTTCCTCCTATTGTGAGACCAAAATTTCCTCCTGCAAAATGTTGCAAGACACATGAAGACGCGTTTAATAGTGCTTGGAAAATTTTGGCGTATTGGATAGACTGTCGTAGTTGTGAAAGAAAAGTTTTCAAGTATCTATGTCTGCAGAAATTTGAAGAACCTATTCTACTCCAAACCCCAATTTGTTCAAGACTCAGTATTTAATTGAATAATTAAATCAGTTTAATGGGTTATCTTTAACTTGTTAGAATTAGACATTATAATCAAGGGCTATGATGAATTTTGAAAAATATGCTTTATAGGTATTTGAGAGATGACTCATTTGGACATGTTTCGAATATTAACCTAATTAAATGAATGAAATTTAGTGACAATTGCCCTTTTTTCAACAATTTCATCCTGTTTTGTAGCTTCTGCGTTCATTGCTATGGAGCTGACGATTGAAAAGTTGGCAACCTGAACTGTTTTCTCCTGCTAAACACAAATTAAGCCGTGTTAAATAACTAGATTGAATTTAAGTGCGTACTTTTTGGAAGTTAAAGCAGTTTAAGGAAAAAATATGAACTCGAATAAAATATATAAAAATGTACTTTTCAAATGAATTTTCATTTCGTTGCTTTCATAAAGATAATATTTAATAAAATTTCAACCAAAATGTCAATTTCCATTAATCGAAGGGAAATATATTAAATTTATTTATTATATTGACGACATGGCGCTAGATCAATAAACCGCACTTAGATTTAAATTTAAAGTGTATAGATAAATTGATTTTCTCGTAATAAGTTTATTTTTTCCTCAGTAGGCAAATTATCGATAGCTTCATTTTATCAACGCAATTGCATTAATTGACTTTTAGGTGAATTTTTCATCTTGTAAATACAATCGCACGAACGTGTTTCATTGCAGTATCAACAGTGAAAAATACCAAAGTGCAATTATCCACCTCCGAACAAATTTTAATGATTGAAAGAAAATAAGCCTAGCATATTCACTTGGCATTATTGTAGACGTCAAAAAAGTTCAAAAGACTTATTCATTATCATTATTATTAAATGATCATATAGTTATTATTAAATTTCTTTGCTGACAAAATTTAAACATAAATAGAATATGGACTATTTACCAAAGAAATAGTAATTGGGCAATTGATAAAGTACTTAAAAATATAAATCGGATTATCTCTGTATTAAATCAAAGTCTCAAATGAAATATTATTTATTAACAGCTAAATTTATAAGTGAAGGTCACGGGTGGCCACAAGCATGCCTAACTGTCGGTGCTACATGTCACCCAGCTCAGGCACTTCCACTGTGATCACCCCTCTCCTCCTTCTTGGGTCCCCCGTCAGTTGCGTGCGTATTTCCGCATATAATGGTCCTCACGCAAAAGAACCATCTGTTAGCCTTGGAAACAATCTTTCCATGGTGCATTTTTTTCACTTAATCCGTCTACCTCAAGTAGGTCCCCTGTGTGTGTGACTGAATCGACTTGGTGACTATTTATCAGATGCCAGGACGGTAAATCTTTTGAGCACCAATTTGTCTTCTGGGATGAAGAAAATTTCTGCATATATATACATATATATATATATATATATTATTCAATCGTTTAGTTAGTTGATTTAAATAACAAAACCGCATCGAGTATACAGATTCCAAATCTGAAGCAAATTCGTGGGGTTTCGACAATACACTTTCGCCATGGAAAAAAAATTAGATAGTTTATACTCACATTATTATAACTCTTGAAAAATAAAAGGATACTGCTTTCAACGTGGTAAATAGATTAATTTGAGCAATTGCAAATAGAATCATTAATAGCATTAGTGCACCAAAAGATATTTCCTGACAGTTCGATTCTTCAAGATGCGAGAATCAAAGATTGTGATTCTATCCCTGAATTGCAAAGCAGTGTCTTAACTACAATGTCCAGTGTCAGATTATCCCATTAATTAATGAAGATGGTCAGTCTTATCGATTTCAATTATTTTGTTTTATTTTTTCAGTAAAGCAGGATGATCTCAAATTACATTGTTTAAGCAAAAAAATAAATAAATTCAACAAAATAAAGTCATTACTTTTTCACTTGATACGTAGGTTTTTAAAGGTTCCCTTTAAGGTTCCTTCGTCATATATTTAACAGCCCTTTTAAGTCTCATTAAGCAAATTAAAAAAGTGGTAATTTACTATAACTAAGAAGTATTAACTTTTTATTAATAGAAAATTTGAGAGTATTTAAAAGATGACAGTATCATTGCACTTCTAATCAATCATGTCTAAGTCAGAATGAGTATTTTTCGTCAGGCTTATCAGTGTTAATTCTTTAAATCTCGAATTTAGTTTGGATTTACTTGAAAGCTTTCTTCAAAAAATTATTATTAATTCAAATGGCAGGCTTTGTGATATTTATCATTAGCTCTTAAACCTCCCCCAAGGGTTGGGGGTACATATATAGCAGTTAATTAATAGCAGTTCATTAGCCGCCTTCTTGCTTCCCAGTATCTCTGGCTTTCCGTCGATTAGGGCTGGACATCGAATCAGGTGGGTCTTCTCCATTTCAGCTGGATCCCAGTATCTCTGTCTTTCCGTCGTTGTCTTTAGGGCCTTCCCAGTATCTCTGGCTTTCCGTCCTTGTCTTTAGAGTGGGACACCGAATCAGGTGGGTCTTCTCCATTTCCTCTTGATGAACACCGAATCAGGTGGGTCTTCTCCATTTCCTCCTGTATACCAGTATCTTTGGCTTTCCGTACTTGTCTTTAGGGCTGGACATCGAATCAGGTGGGTCTTCTCCATTTCCTCCTCTGGTGAACACCGAATCAGGTGGGTCTTCTCCATTTCCTCCTGTATAGGATCTCTGGCTTTCCGTCGTTGTCTTTAGGACTGGACACCGAATCAGGTGTCTGTCCTTGTCTTTAGAGCTGGACACCGAATCAGGTGGGTCTGTCCTGTAGGTTACATAGAGGGGGTCTTCTCCATTTCCTCCTGTAGATTACATAGAGGGCAAGTGGGTTGAGTGATCCTCCTGTAGGTTACATAGGGGGCGTGTGGGTTGAGTGTCGCTAGACACCGAATCAGGTGGGTCTTCTCCATTTCCTCCTTTGAACACCGAATCAGGTGGGTCTTCTCCATTTCCTCCTGTATATATCTTTGGCTTTCCGTCCTTGTCTTTAGAGCTGGACACCAAATCAGGTGGGTCTTCTCCATTTCCTCCTGTAGGTTACATTCTTGGCTTTCCGTCCTTGTCTTTAGAGCTGGACACCGAATCAGGTGCCCTATCGTTGTCTTTAGGGCTGGACACCGAATCAGGGGGGGGTATGTGGGTTGAGTGTATACTCTCAATCTGTGAAGGTGTTTTGATGTAGGTTACACAGAGGGCATGTGGGTTGAGTGTATACTCTCTTAGATTAAGAATCAGATGGGTCTTCTCCATTTCCTCCTGTAGGTTTCACATCAGGTGGGTCTTCTCCATTTCCTCCTGTAGGTTACAGATCAGATGGGTCTTCTCCATTTCCTCATGTAGGTTACATATGGTGGGTCTTCTCCGTTTCCTCCTGTAGGTCACATAGACAGGTGGGACTTCTCCATTTCCTCCTGTAGGTTACATAGAGTATGTGGGTTGAGTGTATACTCTCAATCTGTGAAGGTGTTTTGATGGTTGAGTGTATACTCCCAATCTTTGAAGGTGTTTTGCCAGGCAATCCGTCCGTACGTAGTCTAAACTCAGCAACGGCTTCGATTCTTGGCCAAGTAGTCTAAACTCAGCAACGGCTTCGATTCTTGGTAACCGTGTCAGGTACGTAGTCTAAACTCAGCAATGGCTTCGATTCTTGGCTAGTCGGGTATGTCGAGAGTGCCACTGTCCACTGTTTCTCCTTTGTTCGAGCTTCTAGTGCCACTGTCCACTGTTTCTCCTTTGTTTGAGCTTTAAGAATCATTTGATTTGGCATTTGATTCTTCAAAAAATCGATTTATTTTAACACTTTATTATCAATTCTGCTTGCTGTATTTAAAATGCGTACGGAATTTTGATTCATTAATACATCGATTTTCTTGGAATATATTTTTTTAATAATATTGATAATAATAAAGTTACAATTTCTTAAGAACTTTGTAAATATTTGCCAAAAAGTCCAACGGCAATCTATTTTAATCTTTCCAAAAAAATATAAGTTTTCTTCATATCGATACATTAGCGTTTTGCGAATCGGTTTTATTAATTTAGCAGTGAGAAATCTTACCTTGAGAAAAAGAGTCACACAGTCTCACATGAGTTTATTTATTAGGCGCACTTGTAAGTTCACGATTGAAGATCGCCAATGTGAACAATGTATTATCACTTGACCGGAATCTTTTGACTGACAAAAAATTCCATCTGTGACTTTCCAAACTAAAAATAAACGAATAAAAGTAGACCAATTAAAAGTTTTATCCTAACATATAGCCTGTTCAGAGAGTCAGTTTAATATATTACTGAAACAGTGGTCCGTTCCGCAACTCTTGGATGTTTGATTAGCCTTCACCTCAGTCACAATTGACTATTAGGCAGCTGTCAATCGTCTTCTAAATCTTCCTACACTCCATTCTAGTCATTGATTGGAGGGCGAGGGGGGGGGGGTGAATTCCTAATTTTGAATGCCGAATGCCGAATCGGCTGCAGTAAGTCCATGTGGTCTTACTCATCATATTTATAAATAATTACCGTAAAATAATTTTTCCTAATATCGGCAATGATGGCGTCAATTTTTAACTTGCAGATTATTAAACCTGTAGTTGGGTGCATAAATTTAACCAGCAAAGCAATTCTTTGAGAGACCGAAGATTCAATTTTCCAACATTTAACATTTTCGTCAAAAGTTAGAACGAAATTTATCTTAAAAATGCACTAATAGTGCTTAAAATGGAACTCTTTTCCTATGTGCTTATTACTACCTACACTCTATGAATAAGGGGTGTGCGATAGACTTACCTCCACGTGGTGCACTCTGGGCAATGTATACTCATACGGCAAAAAAGTCTATTGACCGAGAGTTGACTTCTCACTTAGACCTACCATTACCCCACTGCATGTCATATTCAACCACTTCCACACTACTCACCTCACCTATTTTCTACCATTGTGTCTGTCCCTCACATATTTGAAACACTCTTCTGTCCCCTCTCCCCCTCCTTCATCCTAATTCTTCTCACTTTGATGTTCCTCCTCCCCTCTGTGAAGCCACTCTGATGTTCCTCCTCCCCTCTGTGAAGTGATTTTTTCTCACTTTAATGTTCCTCCCTTCTGTGAAGCTCGAAGTCAGCTAAAGGGCTAATGATAACTATCAAAACGCCGGCGAAGTCAACTAAAGGGCTAATGATAACTATCAAAACGCCTCCCATTTGATATAAATAAACTCTATGCATAAATTTAAATGATCATATCAACAGACATGTTTAAATCCCTATACTCCGGTAATTTTTCATTTTGCTTTTCTGCTGAGCATATTACATGAAATACTTAGAGGCATTTACTTAGTTGGCGAAGCCCAAATAGTATGGAGTGTCTAAAAAATATCTCCCAGCAGCTTTCAAAAGCACTTCTAAATGACAAAGAATGCACCAAACCGCCAGAAACTCAGTGGTTTGCCTGAAAATTTAGTGATCAATCATGTTTAACTGAGTGCAATGATCCCCACTAAATGTCATGCAATACTCAAAATCCCTGGGTCAGTCTAAATTCCCACATGTTTTAGAAGCTAAAAAATTGGCATTTTAACGATTTTTAGTGAAATTTAATTCAAACGGTTCTACTATTTTAATGTAAATATTCAATTAAGCATCCAATACTGTGAAATAGAAGCTTAGTAAGCTAGAAAAGTCACTAATAGGATTACTGAGATGTTGATGATGACTGCTAACCGCATTACCTTACCAATTTGATTTCCCAGATAAGTAGCACCTATCCGGGGGGGAGGGGGGGGGGTAATTAAATAAGGGTAAGGTTTGGGCAGAAAAAAGTAATCCTAATCTCATTTGATCTTTTACTGAATTTCTCACAAACGTTTCACTCCACGATTAAATTCAATTCCTCTTTTTTTATTACTCTTTAACAGCCTCTCCGAATTGGAATCCAACAAAGTTGGTGGAGGGTAATTTGTCAGACAGATGTTGGGGAGAAAAAAACCCCACTGGTCAATTTTCATTCACAAAATGTCCTCGACTATTTTATCCCACTAATGGCAATGCGAAAATGCCTTAGTAAAGCCAAATGCTTATCTTACATGTATATGTCATCAAAACAAACTATAACAAGATGTAAACACAAAATAGAATCAATCACATTCGAATCGCAAATTAACATTCCATAGATCACTAGTTTACGTCTAATTTTCAAAATGAACAAGGGTCTATTTGCCAATTATATCTGGAAGAGGGTGGAAGATCTAGAATTTTTCACCAGAAAGGCCTCACGGTGTCTCTCCGTCACCCTTTATTTATTTATTTATATCAACTAGCGGACTTTAAGATAGTTATCATTTGCCCATTAGTTGACTTCGGGCTTCATAGAGGGGAGGAGGAACATCAAAATCACAAAAGCCGAGGGAGAGGGGGGGGGGAGCAGTAGATTGATTCACAGGTTCAAAAGAGGCAGACCAAAAGGTCGATAAAAAGGTAAGGTGAGGTGAGTACTGTGAAAGTGGTCGAATATGGCAAACAGACGGGGCAACGGTAGTCAATCGGAAGTCAACTGTCTTTCTATAGACTTTTTGCTTATGGATATGAGTTGTCCAGATTGCACCACGTGGGGGTTTGTCTATCACACCCCCCCCCCATCTCCATTATCCAAAATAAGCGTTGGAAAATGCTTCCTTTATGTACTTGTCAATTTTTCCCTTATTTGGGTCCATTGTGCTTGAAATGGTAATGCTAATTGAATAAATATGTGTTACGTTATTAAGGACTTAATTGAGGAGAAAACTATCTGCCGAAAATTCGAATTTCCACTTTTCCCTCTCCTTTCATTTGATAAATGTTGTTCCATCGTCCCGTCGAATTCTTACCATGAACGGATATTACATCTATTAACATCCTCATATTGTATGCCTTTCTGTATTCGCAGAAAATGCTATTTGCTACTTGATACCGGCTTGAAAGTGTGTGGAATCTAAGTGATTTTTTTTTGCTTTGGGTTTTAAGCACAAAAATGTCAAAGAGCGATATTTACTGACACCAAACATTTTTTTAATACCAAGATTAATTTTCCAGGAACTGGACTATGTTGTTATACACTTTGTAATAAGATTTAAAATTTTGATTCCTTCAACTGCCGTATTTGCCAATTGATTTTAAACTAATTTTAGTATGTAATGGAACATTGTTGATGAATTACTTGCATAGAGGCAAATTCAAAATTAGTTTTAATTTCAAATTTATCATTGCACCTTAATAACAAATGTCAAGCGGGAGAATGGAACACCCCCCTCCCCCCCCCCATCCCCTCCCCTCCTCTTCCCCTACTGTTTCCTTTAACATAAACAGGCAATGAATGTCATTATTTCACACCCCTTTGTCTCTGCAACAGTGGTGGGGGAGCGTAATATCAATAAGTTATAAACTAGCACAGACCATGTCCTCTTCCATTTCATAACACAATAATATCCTACAAAGGTAAGAAAGTGAAACATTGCACTTTGAAGAATTGACATTTTAAGAAAATCTCTCTTGAGATTGAAAATTTTGCCAGGCGTAGCTTCACGATTACGAAAGCATACTAATTTGAATTTGGTACGAAAGTATTTCTACATATTACCAAGAAAAATGCAGCGCTACACCACAATCAGAATCTGAATCACCTGTTCAAATTTCCAGTCCATATGTGGTCATGTAAGTTGATTCGGCCTCATATTGATTTATTGATTTTACCGACTCCATCCAGTCAATAGAAATCGTTGCAAGAAATGCTCAAGTGTGAAATATGTTCACTTAAATGGACTATCTACAACAGAACCAGCACAGAATGTGTCACATCACAGCCAATTATCACTATTCATTAAAGAACTTCCTCAATTAAAGGAGATTGCAAGGGATGGATACAACAAAGATGTCTTAATAAAATGCAAATCACAAAATTTTCAAAGAAACTGAAGAAGAACTACTTTTACAGATTCTAGAAATTTGACATCAATTCCTGAGAAAATTTTGACTGAAAAGTTGTGTATGGTTGAGGCGCCTCGTTCGAGAGGAGTGAACCTTGTAACTCAGGCAAACAACAACGTCACACCTTAACTCCGCTAGATCATTTACCAAAGTCAAATACTACTTAATAAGTTTGAAAATATGGTCAGGAAAAAATGGCGTAAATTTTGGATAGAGTGACTAGACCTAGCTGTTTATTTCGATCAATAAATGCAACCATTATGAATTTCCACCCCAAACAGACAAAAAATATAAGCTCACATATATGACCCAAGTCACCACAATGTGGTTAATTACCTTTTGATCTTCATTCAATGATCAAAGTTATTTAATAAAGCACCGTCATTTGGTGGGATATGAGACTTCCCTACCAAAAAAGCCGGTCTTTACCTATCATGTCCGGAACACGCAAACCCCTACAAAATAATAAGGCTCTACAGTCTGCCCAAATTACTCCAAATCCTTCTTTTAATTCTAATGGGAAAGCTTCTCCACCCATTTCATTAATGCTTCCATACTAGGAGTGCCTTTTTAGCTTGCATGTCCCAAGTCTGGCTGTTGTTGATGTTGCTGTTGCCTACTTTTGTAAAGAATGCTAAGTTAACTAAGTCACAAAAACCCATGATACATTTTTTGTTGAAATATACGTATGTACAAAGCACGCGTGCGGGAAGGTTCATTGCACGCGAGGCCATATATAAAGGGAAGAAGAATAGGGAGGCAGTATGTCCCAGAGAAGAGGAATCCAGTGAAGGGGTCCGACTGAGAACGGAGAGTGGGAGGAGGAGAGAAGTACAGTCCAATCAGACTCGAAAGTCACTCGTCCCCGTATGTTCGCAAGAGGAATGTAGAAGGGAAGAGTTTGTTGTGGGATTTGAACTGGCCTGATTATTGTTTCTTGGATTCACAATTCTATCCAGACTAGCAGAATCTCCTGACGATACAGTCCCATCTCCAAATATCTGTTCTGGAGTGTCGTACTGGTCTAAGGATAGCGAGAGTTGTAGTTGAGCATAGGGAGTCACTAAAGAACAACTATCGTGTTGTGGAGCAGCAGACCGGAAAAGGGCAAGACTCGTTGTATTTGGTTGTGGAGATGGTATACTTGGGCAAGTGTGATCTCCACCTTGCAATGCTGGAGGCAATGCAACATTCGCCCGACGAGCTTCAAAGTCCGGAGTTATCAGTCCCCCAGCTTCGCTACTTCCTGAAAGGCTCGGACGTTCAAGATGCGAAGTGTGTTGCATGGAAGGGGTGAGACCATTATGAAGGAAGAAAGCTGGTGTAGAATTAATGTTGCTCCATCCATTAACCACAGAGGAATGTGTTGGAAGAGAACTTTCGGCGGTAGATGGATTATTTCCGCTACTGCCACTTACACTTGATCCTGTTCCATAGGCATTTTTCACTTGATGCAGCGGAAAGCCATGTTCAGGTGAATGGGAAGAGTACGTGGTTGGCTGAAGAACCGGCATCATTCGATTTTGTTGGAGACTCGTCGCTTGAGTAGAAGGAAGAGTTGGTGGAGTTGCCACAGAACCTTGCATAGAGCTATGATAAGTAACTGGTGTTTGGGAAGATGTGGCGAGTTGATCGTGAGACAGGTACTGTCGGAAATGCGCTTCAGGACTGGCTTCGGTGGCCATTGCTGGCGTTGTAGTCGGAGTTTGGTGGGATAGTACCTCGTCATAGACATTTGTGGTTGGGGCCGTTATCTTATTTTGAGGTCGCCTCCAGACGCACGAAATACAACATGATCTAAAATTATGCCAAGGGAGAAAATGGTAAATGTGGTGATTCATTCTACGTAATGAAATTGAACTAGTGGAGGGATATAAAAAAATTCCGATTGCGTAATTGGAATATAAAGTGGACAAGTGATAAATACATAGCTTGCTTAAGGAGGCATATTTAAATACGATATCAGAAATACCTGTAGTTCATTTTAATCGAAGTAAGTTGGCAAATCTGATTTGTTAACAACCAATTGCATTAGATAACAGTGAGATCTTCACAAATCAAGATTTATCCCCCTATTCTCAGTTAACTTTGCAGGAGGACATAATGAATACTCACCTGTCGGATGTCTTGGAGCCGACGGTTTGTAGGTTCGGTCCAGTTGTGGTCGGCAGATATTTCAATTGTTGAAGATGGATTTGCTGTCCGTTACTTTGAGAGGGGGAGTTGATCATCCAACCATGTTGAAAATCATTCGAGGTAGGCTTTTGGGTTTGTTTCATTAGTTCCAGCTTTAGACGACGGTGGCGTTTGTGTAGGATAACCACAACGTGAAGCAACACAGCAACTAACATGAGAATTATCAGACAGACTGCGATGGCAATGTGAAGTGGCTGAAAAACGATAATTGGCTGTTTCCCTTCCTTTTGTTCCTCATCTTTATTCTCGCTCCCCTTGTCTATTTGCTTTAATTGAATTGGTTTTCTGTAGGCTTCCTCTAGTTTCACATGAGCATCTCGATTTGTAGTTTTAACTAAATGAGAAGCAAAACCTTGATTAGGTTATTTGTAAAACTCTCCAGACTGTATTGAAAAGCAAGTAGTTAACTCAGTTATAGCTAACTGCTCGAATGGCTTGAAAACTATCCTGCCAAGTTATGAGTTTAATTGAACGGTGGTGTTTATTTAATCGCCAAAATCAGCTGTCCCACAGGCCACCCATCTACTCAAGCTGACAGTTGATAAACTCGGGAATTCCGTGTCTCATCTGCATTTGCAATAAACTATCAACTGGCAGACGTTCAATGAGTCAGGATGGTGCTCTGTCAATTAGGGAAGACCACCGTGTGCCCGGCTCGGCCAGGAAGCGTGGGTTTGGCCCTAATGGACAGTATTCCCGTCTAGACATCAGTCTGACACCTGTAAGCAAAATTAACCCCATACCCCTTTCATATAACAAATTAGTCACCCCCCTCCTCCCTTGTTGGAAAATTTATTCTAAATGAACTCAAAATAAAAGTACACAATATTCATCCTATTTGCCATTAGAATAAGAAATGAGATAAGGTATGAGTAGACACGATGAGTTTTCTGTATTGTCCCAGGGGAAAGTGAATGGGAAACATAAGGCAAACATGCGTGGCATGAATATTATCATTAATTCAACCCAGTAGTGTAGAATTTCATGACGGTAATCTGAGAAAGTCCGTCCTCTCTCACCCCCCCCCTCCCTCCTTCCCTCCCTTCCTACCAGACCTTCCGTTAATTTAATGAATCGAAGAAAAGAAACATATCCGGACGGGATTTAAAATGGAAACAGTCCGCTGGCCTAGGTGCATAATTAAAGTGGACCTCTCTACTCTCCCCACTAACCCCCTCCCACCCCCCTCTTCCCCCCTGGGAATTGTCGTCTTACTAGAGTAAAAGGGGCACCCACAGCAGTCAGTGAGTCATTTCTCTTGTGATTGTTCAAAAGGCGATGCAAGTCTGATTGAGAATCTTGCCACCGGATATGAGTCTGGTCTCTGCATTTAGAACCCTTCAAATTGCTTGTAATTTTTTGCTGGCTACTAGGCAAAAAAAGGGGAGAAATGGAGATGATTGACAGAAGGGGTGTACGGAGATCACATGTCAAAACAGCAGTTAGAAGGTAGAAAATATAAATTACGGATTAAGATACGGGGGGTGGGGGGTGGGGAGCGTCTGTCAATCAGAGCATAATTCACGGTAGCTAATTCTGGCTATGGGTAAATTGAAGTGCACGCAATAGGAGCAAAGTGTGTCTTTATTTGATTTCACATGAAGAGTTCGATTCGATTTTTCATTGGAACTTCCACAGTGGCGGAGTTTCAAGAACTCAGTCAATTAAATTTTCACTAATTGTGCAGCTGCAATTGACTGCTTTGGTTTTCAAGCATGATTGATCTGTGCTCATTTTGAAACATCTGTTGAAGATTTCGCTGTCTAAAATTTCTACTTGTCCAAGAAGCCTACTTTTAGACAACATCGAATAGCAAATATATGCGACAGAAAGTGACACAGTACTGCTTATTCTTGTCAGCTAGATTTAATGATCGAATACGACAATGATTAACCCTAAGATATAGAATACAACAATGATTAGAGTGTCCAGTTTCGAGTAAAGAAGACACGTTTTCCAATAAATCTGCTCTTCCTAAATTCTCCCCACTATCATTAAAAAAAGGCAATGCTACTAACTAGACTATTCAATTATTGAAATTGCCTGATTAATTCCAGAAAATTTTCACTCATAAGATGCGTTTGCAAAAGAAGTGTGGAATAGGTGGAGAATTCCATTAAATAATTCATTTGTCTTCTGTGTCAAAATAAAATCCCACCCCACCCCCACACACGCGTCTTATTTGAACTGGTGAAAAATTGCTGTTTCAATGAAATGATAAGGGCACATTACAAATTTCGAAGTGTCAAACTACCGATAACAGGATGCGAGTTCTGAAGCAGAAATCAACACCAAAGCATCAAATACGTTCATTACTGATGTCGACTTGTACCGAAAATCTCTTTTTTTCATGAAATTTATGTCTCTATTCATCCAACGTGTATATTTGTACTTGGACAATTGATCGTACTCGTACTTAAACAAATTAAATAAATCTGTATTGATGGAAATCAATTCAGAACCGAGGCCCTGAGAATTTGGATAAGATAAATAATAACTGAGACTTACCATGTGTTCCAAAACTTGTGGACGGCAGTTGGTCATGAGAGGAGGGTGGAGGGAGAGGATTAGACACAGTAGGAAACCACTGATGGGCAAAGGGAACATCATTGAGATATTGCGGTCGTTTCCACTGTTTCTGTTGTGAATGCTCAGTATTCTCTCGCTTCCTGTGCGGTGGATTCAAAACAGAGTTCGATGAAGACGCTTTCGGAGATTCTCTGAATGAGGTGAAACCATTTTCTACCATTGGGAAATCTAATCCTGGCTCCAGGTCTGAAATCTCCGCGTTGAGAAAGAATTGTCGACCTTCCAGTTCAGCGGGAGTGAATTCAAGCTTCTGGTAGGTTTAAAAGGGCGCTTAATTTGCCAAAATTGAGAGGGGACATCTAAATCTATCTGAAAACCATTTTTACCTGGCTTATTTCACAATAATTGTCCGAACAGCAACGAATAATAGTTGAACGAGAATCACCAACAGAATTGACATCCCCAAAGCCCTCATCACCATTAAAGACATTGTTCCTGGGATTCATGCAGAGATCCATTTGTTCATGAGAAGCACAACCCCGTTGTTCGGCAATGAAAAGTTTACTTCCTGCACCGTACATTGCCTTAGAACTCAAAGGTTTCTGTTCAGTTGGTCTAGCGGGTCGAAATGACACATAGCAGTAGAAGTCGGCTTTGCATTCAGTGACGTTAGCAGCTCGACACTCCGCGGTGTCGCATTTACACATGATGAAGCCTAAATATATTAAAAGGTAAATAAATAGTAGCGTCTTGACGACAAAAAAGGGGAGATACCCTTGATCTATCTGTCTAGCCCACTTTTGGGGTGACACGCTACTGAGACCGCCGTTGAGCTAAGATCTTTGAGGGGCGCAAACATCAAAGCGGGTTAGATTTGGTTTCCTGATAAAGACGATTAATGAGAAAGTCACAGTTAAGGCGATTAAAGGGAATCTCTTTCAGAGGAAAACAGATTGAAATTAGGCCTCAAAATGAGTCAAGATGTTTTGATTAATAGCGGTAAAATTTATGCCATAAAACCAGGTTTTACTCGTTATTTACCTACTTCTGGAGTCCCAAAAATCGCAACAATGATTTAACCAATTTCCCTTAGCGAAAATGCATAAATATCGTCTCTTGAATAAACTCAAGTCCTAAAAAAAATTTATAACCTCAGGCTGTAGTTTAAGTGCACAAAGAAGTGGAGGGAAATTTGAATTGCAGAGGTCACCATGCCAACCGTGGGGCGTAGCGACCTTGTACTTGATAATTTTTATGGGAAATATGCGGTGGTGGTTAATAAAATTCGCACAGAGTGCAGGTTTGAGGTTTGGTAAAACTCCTTCTCGGGTAAAAGGTAACCGAGGCCACCCACGTGGAGTTAGTACCGCATTAATGTCTAAATCTTTAATCAGGCCAGCGGCAATAAGTACCTTAAATCAACTTTTAACTGGAACAACAATTGAGTGTAGTTGCCTTCCACTCAAGTGAAATCAGAATTAGCAAGAATACTGAATTTAGTTAAACTTTAAATTCCAATCGACGTAAAACTCAAAGCCACGGATGACCGTCCCGCTAGTTGGCTCAAATTCGAATAAACACCAGCGTTTAAATAGTAAATAAAATTGCCTCTACCGTTAAATCAACTTCTAATGTCTAAAAGTAGACCTTATACCTATATACTTGGGCACCTCCTTATGAAACATGCCACGGTAAATGGTCACAAGCCCGTTTTTTAAACTTGGAAATTTCAGGGAGAAACGTAGAAGTACATCGCAAAAAAATGCAGGGAGGGAAGGAAACTAGCGTTTATTTTACCACTGACTTTGACACGCGTGTCACGGTTAAGGAACGTTTTGACCTCCTCCGCTGCCCGTTTTAGGAAATTATGCAAAATTCAAGGGTGATAGGTTCCAAAAACAGTCATTCAAGTGCGAAATTGGGCATTAGTGGGCAGTAAAATGCACAAATTAATGCGGACTTAAAAATGCACACCCATGGCGCATTCTCAATTTTTTTAATCAGCAAAAGAGTTTGGAGTGGAGGTAGTGACTACGCCTCATCCGATTACAGAAACCCTTTCTAGATCAAGGCCACCCTGGTTATTACATTTAGAACAGACGTCAGTGACATGAGGATTCAACTCGCAATGTTCGTATCAAACACACCTGGGGGGGGGGGGGCGTGTGTAGCCGGGTCCAAAGCTTTCATAAAACACCTCTATTACTCAGATATCTTTCCACTAAGAAACAATTAGACTTGGTTTAACTGGCAGTTTCTGACTCGATTACACTGATATCGATATTGAAAAAGACGTCGATTCGTGGACGTCTTCTTCCTTACATAGATTCCAAACTACTAGGGAAACTTGGATAGAATTTGAAACTCTGATAGATGGTTATGACAAAAATGGACAGCTCTAACGGTCAAGCGGCGTTTTTCCTCCGGGCAATTGGATGATTAAGGTCGATTTCCACATTTACCCTATTTACACCATTAGGGGGAACCACCTGATTGGCATTTAGTTCCCATAGGAAACAAATCAAGCGGTCAATTCCTGATGGTGGTCTTAAGTTGAAGGGTTGGGGGAGGGGGGGGGGGAGAATGAAAGGAACGAGTCAGCCTAAACTAACTTAATTCCCAATGAGGTCACAGTCTGTGACTCCCCAATCTGACACATCGAGTCTGGCCTCGTGGGTAAGAGCTAATCTTACTTAACCTTGCAACAACTTGCAACTTTTCTGTACGAAAAATGAACGCGGATATCAAGCTCCATATCTGTCAAGTGAATCCCTATTTCAAGGTAAGGCAATTAATTAATGGCCTGGTTCATTATTTATATAATAATAATATTAAAAGAATGCATAATGAACATACCGTAAGCTTAACTCAAAATGCAAATACCACATCCACAGTAATTTCTCAAGCTATATTCGGAACTCAATTACAGAAGCACTGGTGTTGATTTTTGCATAAAACTTCTTGATAATCCATCTAGGCAGTATCTTCTTTGGTAATCCAATCAATATTTTTGCACTCGAAACACTTAATTTTGACCTTAATTGCGTGCTAATAACAGTGGCGATTTTTCAATACCCCCTAAGTTTTATTGAATTTCTCTCCTGGAGGTAAGAAGACTACAGGCAACTACTAATACCATTAAGATATCCAACATTGGCTCAAGAGTCTTGAATTCACTCATTGCCATCTTATTGAAACGATATGAAATGCGGTCAATCTCCAACGAGAGTTGTACGTTGAAATGAACTCAAAAGGATACCCAATTAGATCCTTTTTCATAAAAATTGTTATGATCAAATAAGCATTGTTACCCAAACCCATAACCATTTTTAAGCTTGCATACTCTTAGTCTACTTGACTGTGGTCCAGGGACTGAATCATCTCAAGAATATGGTTGTGTAATTGCTGTATCACGCTTGGATCCATTTGATTGAGATCGGAAAAATTATAGCCATAACTGACAGCGAAATGAAATCAACATGATGTTTCATTAAACATGATATTTTAGACGCCAGCAGATGAAAAAAAACACAATATGAATGTATCATCTACACAGTGTACAGCTTTCATTCCATTCTATTGGTGTAAAATATGGACAATTAGCTAGCCAGAGAACGTAAATGGTATTATAAGCAGCATCATCAAAATGAAATTGGAATCGTCTTCTGACCTTTACTCTGAAATGTCCCTATTTCGATTTATTTCAATCTTGGTACTTATGATAGATCGCAAAGATAAGTGCATAAACTCACCATGAACAAACGGCAAAAGCCAAATGAGGAGAAGTGAGATAATCCACAAATCAGAATTAGAGAACATATTAACCGGAGAGTGTTGAAATCTCATAAACATAACATTTATAGAGGAAAGCAGTAGGATGAGATTCAATGACGGAGAAATAGGATGACGCTACACAGCGTGGAGCACAAGTGCGACTGAGAAGACAGTAGGACAAGACGGCGTGTGTGTGCGATGGTGTTGAATAGAGATGTAAGACTGGAACAGTGCATGTGTGGTCGCGGGCGTACGTGCGTGCGCACGCGTATACGTGCAAACGTGCGTGCACTTGCAACTGTATGCGCAGAAATCGTGCCCAGGCATTACCCAATCACGGAGTGGTTTGCGCACTGACCAATCTGCAGGAGATCAGGTGTGCTAATGCCTCATCGTTCATCCCTCTCTTCTGGTCCCCGCATGAGCCCCCGAACCACCCACAATTTGAATTTACGACTTGAGTAGCCGGTCCTCGTTCCTTCTTTTATCCTTTTCATTTGGGTGTCTATCACCCATCAATAAAGTGGGAATACGTCGATATTTTCCCCAGACCATTTTACTTGGGGCTAGCTATTTTACTCTATATAAAATGAGGAGCAAAGATCTATAAACTGGTATTTTGTCTAGATTATCTACAGAAAATAGACCAATAAACGTCATGCTCTTAGGAAGGGTTATTGCAATTAGAAGAAAAGGAATATCTTGTGCTTAATAAGTGGGAAGTAAGAGCTTAGGAGAATCAGAAAGGTAGGTAAATCTTGTAATCAATAAGTAAATTGAAAGCTTTAGGCCTCGGGCTTCCGATTTCCTATGGGCACTAATCAAACATCTCAGAAATGTCACAAGGTCAAATTTTAGTCATGAGGGCCGGTTGACTGGATTAGCATATCGAATGGAAGAGGGGTAAGATGCTCCCCCCTTTAGTTGCCTGGGTTAATCCTTTCCACTGTTGCCCTAGCTTGAATGTCATAAAACTGATTTTGTAGAATTATTGAAAATTACGGGTTTTGAAATACGGGTAGCCTCACTCAACGTTGTCATTGTCAAACGAAAAATTAAAAAGCTATTTAAAGTTGATGGCATTACGGGTAAATTATCCCTCTCATTGATTTTTAATAAAAATTCAATAAATCGGTCTTTACGATAAGCCTGAAAAGAATTACGAGCCTGAGTTGCTACTTAATAAAGGAGAAAAGATCTTAGTTCAAAGACCTAAGTTCTCGGTTCAAGTGCAGAAAACAATAATCGATAATTAATTTGCACGTGAGACAAGAAAATATTTTTCCTTTGAGCCCTTCAAAAATATTCGTCCAGTTTTCGAACTGGGGCAAAAGTCACCTTCCCACTAAATGCAACTTCAATTATCTCCACGTTATACACTTGTTCAAGTCGATGGCGATATGATTCCATAATTAAGAAAATAAGTAATTTATTGATAGGAAAAACGCACATAATAGGAGATGTTTTTTTCTGAAGTCGAATAGAGCATTAAATTTTAGGTGCTCAAAGCGTCGTCTTAGTACCCGATGCAAAGCACACAAAATAAAGTTTGAGGATACAATGTTGCCATAATAGACAGCAGCAATCGATTTCCACCGTTTGTAATCAAGTCGGCCATCATCCTTATCTATCAATACCTCCGACAGAATGGTAGTCATTTGGGCCTAGAACTGTTATCAATTAGGCCGTGCTTTCATCTAAAATTCGCAATAACGTTAATAGAGCCATATTCTTTCCTATTTCTCTGAACCAAAGCTAACTCTCAGCCTCAAAAATTGCAAATCAATCTTGAAATTATTCATTCAAAGGGCGAGAGATAACATCAACTTGTTTAAAAGCTGTCAGTCATCATGAAAATTTACTCCACTCACAAGATGGATAGGAAAATAAGATAGGGGTTGGAGCGGGGGGGGCCGGAATATGAGTAGCCATCACTCTTCTATTCCTCCTCCTCCTCCTCAAACAGGAAGCAAACACCCTAGCTGTTGTCCGCTTACTCATTGCTGAACTTGCAGGCATCTTGAAACCCGGCCACCATGGTTACAAACAATCTGTGCATTACATGATACTCATTGTGATTTTTTCTTAAATTAGGCCTGTTAGGTGCAAAAAATGGCCACACAACTGTCTCTTCCCTACCACCTGTTCCGGTGGGGTGTGTGAGGCCTTTAAAATCAATGTTCAGATTAGAATATAGATACGACTTTCCCACAATAACTTATGAAACTTTCCCCCCCCCCACCCCCAACTTTTGAGTCTCATTCCTATGCTCCATGTTTTACCCGTGTTCAGATTTCAGTCCCATGGAAGTGGGGATCTAGATTTCTAATTTATTAGTTTTATTAAAGTATTGCTGGCTGCCAATCAAACTACATTCGACTTATCGTACTTCATGCTTCATGAGGTGCGCGATAGACTTACCTCCACGTGGTGCACCCAGGCAACGTATTCTCATACGGCAAAAAGTTTATTAACTGACAGTTGACTTCTAACGACAAACTACAATGACCCCACTGTATGTCATATTCTACCACTTCCACAATATTCACCTTACCATTTCCCTGCCTTTGTGTCTATCTATCTCTTTTGCATCATTGAATCGCTTTTCTGTCCCCCCTCTCGAATTTTTCTCACTTTGATGTTCCTCTCCTCTGTGAAGCCCGAAGTCAGCTAAAGGGCTAATGATAACTAACATAAAGCCTGCCATTTGAAATAAATTCATTCAAACTGAAGATTGGATGGTAACGTTTATCATTTGTTAAAGCGTCAAGGCAGAAGGACCAAAAGCCACTTTATTTTGATAACAATATTAAGCGGTGCTCAACATTCTTTCCAACTTTCATATGATTTGCCGCAATTGCAGTTCTTCGAATTATCTGAAAAAAACTCATCCCGATAAACATGAGGAAAGGATTTTATGTTCATCTCAACACTCTAATGAGGTGTAAAAGGATGTGTTATGCTACTCGAGCGAATGACTCAGCACATGGGAGTGGAAAGAAATGACATATTTTAGTGTGGCGGGAGCTGATTTCAAGGATTCTTCCTCCCTCTCTCTCGAACGTGAATGTGTCACAAGCCCACGTCTCCACCCCCCCCCCCCCCCCACCCAACAGCACTGACCACCCACCAACCCAGAGACGGGATGACAACTGCATCAGAGCAGGGCAGGACCGCAACGAGACAACTCACTCACACCCACACACAACTCAACTTCTTTTGGCAGGACATCCACTGGGAACGCACAGAAAATAAACGTGCACCATGTTCTCTTGACCCTTCCAAATCTTCTTGACATTCGATTGGGTGGCCACCACTGAAATGTAATTCGTTTTTTTTTCTCCGTATTTCGTTTGTGTATGCAAACACACGCTCACCCACACTGAATCCACGAAATCCGTTTTAATTAACATCACCCTCGCCCACTTAATTACGTGACTCATGATGATTAGGTTCTTTTTGAATAGGGAGAACTCATTACTCTTTTCCCTCTTGTCGCCTTGTCATTAATTAAATTAATATTAATGCTGCAAATCAAGCTAAAATTCAAGGTGAAATGAATTTTTTAATAATATTTTTTTTCGAGAAATAACAGAACTTACAACCAGAATTAAAGTACATGGTTTCTAATGGCTGAAAAACAGAAATGTTAGAGCAATTGTATCGCCCTGTGCTCATCTAAGGGTTCAGAGATTGGAGTTCTAATGAACACAGAATGAGCGAAATAACCAAACCCGCCCATTAAGTAAGCCTAACAAATAGGTGGCAAAGTTCGAGTCAGGAGAATTCTCTGATGTTCCTCCTCCTCCTCCTCCTCCTTCCCCCCCCCCTTCCGAGGTAGGCATTTGAAAAGCCATTATTTAATTGCATTATCATTCTTGACCACTACCTTAGTGGGGGAATTGGCGTATGATTGTGTAAAGATCAGTCGCGAATACTCCATCATATGCGTGCTTATTCATTGAATGTAAGCGCTCTGATGAAATGCAAGATGCATAGATTTTGTAAGCACCTTTACTAGTCATGTTCTACTTTTGTTAGTACCTTCCATGGAGAGAGAAAAAGTGCTTTTTTGCTTCCCCAACCGCCCCCCCCCCCCTCCTTACGATGACCTTTTGTTTGAACCCTTCGTTGTGACATCCATTGAATACGTGTAGCGATTCGAAGACTACACTTTGAAGTAAAGTTGAAAATGACTCTAGATGTCTTACATTCTATGCAAAGTATACCCAACAGTTTTATTCAAAAGATTCCGTTTCACTAGAACTCACTGTAGGGTTCAGCCTTTGTTAGTCTAAGCAACCATGTTTTCAGACCCATTTTCATTGAAGGCATAGATTCCCCTGAGTGATATTGATTCATATTTAACTAATCACAAAACTATATTTCCTTTTAATTTAGCTTTAAAAATGTGAAACAGTCTCCTGTAATTGCTCACTTGAAACTTTTTTCATTAAATAATATATTTGTGAATACATATGCCTTTGCTGTCTTGACTCTAAAATGGCAGTAAGGAACGAAGAATAATTTTTAAAAAATAATTTTGATTTATGTCCCCCTATTGTCATTTTCATTTTGTTTTCTATTTTATAAATTTTAATATAATTCAAATCCTTACTTATATTTTCAATAATGCGTCAGTGCTAATCAGTCGATAGTTGCATAATTATATATACATATATATGCGATAAATATATTCTTTTCTCTCTTAGGATTTCATGAAATTTACAAATGCCCAATAACTTTAGATTGGTGAGATGAGTTCAATTAATTTTTTTCTTAAAATCTCCTAGTCAATGGAGTGGAAAATTTTTCTCCAACATGCACTCACTCAAGAGTCAAAGGCTCAAATTTTGAAATTTAAGGAGTGGTACAGCGGTGCCCGAGGAGGGGGGGGGGTGGCCGGTCTGTTGTATGCGGAATTTAATTTGAGACGCCCTGGCTGCATTACACAACTCGAACTGTCGCCTTCACTTCCCTTCTTATGGGCTGCTCTATCCACCTCCCCCCCCCTCCCTCAAATATTCGGTTTTACATGATTAATTTTTCTTTATTTAACAAATCTTTGTTAGTAGTAATAAATCTTGGTAAATTTTTGGCATTAGTAATAAAAATATCGATGACGATGAACTTCCCTTTTACAAAATGATTGTTAATTTTAATAAGTTGGGATTGGAATTTTGAGATCCAAGTGATGTATGACTGAACTACAAAATGTAAAATACCTGTTTTTATGCATACTATGTTTACTAAGACTTCTAGTAGAGTAATAAGTTGGGAATATGTAACATTGACATATCCATATATGTCCCAAATTCAGGGACCTATTGCAGTTTCCAAGGGCGTATATAATCGAAGTTGAGGAGTAGATGCATTTGCAACAAAGGGTTTAAATAAATTAAAAGTATTATAATTTTTTTCTGCTACCAGTTTCAGGAGGGCACTTTATGACGATATTAATTTGCGGTAATAATATAATCTTCTGAGTTTACGTAGTCACCATGGTTTCGTATACCAGCTTCAATTGCAATAACTATTAGCATTTTACACAATGCTCACTATTTAACTCAAACATCCCCTTGATATTTGAGCGTAAGATGTAAATAGAGTGGCCTTGCCATTGGCAGCAATTGAAACCCTATAAGGAGCTGGTTTTAATGCTTTTATAGAATATTTATTTATATCATTTGGTAGGCTTCATGTTAGTTATCATTACACCTTAAGGTGACATCCAATTTCACAGAGGGGAGGTACATTAAAGTCACAAAAAGTGGAGAGGGAGGATAGAAGAGTGATTCACAGACTTAAAAGTGGTAGACACAAAAGTAAAGAAAAAGGTAAAGTGGGTAATATGGTCGAAGTGGACGAATAAGACATACAATGGGGTCATGGTAGTTTGAAGTCAGACATTTTTGGTCGTATGAGAATACGTTCCCCAGGGTGCACCACATGGAGGTAAGTCTATTGCGCATCCCTTCTTAACCGTTCGAAAAGAATGTGGACCATTTTAATCATAAATACATTTGAAGGATGCAATGCTCAGAATACAGTTGGAATAAAGTCCACAAAAACTGGGCTCTGGTGGCCATTCATTAAGTAAACTAATGTGGGTGGGGTTGGGATTGGGGGTTGGGAGTTAGGTGGGGTTACAAGGACAATTACATTGGTGTCTTTTAAGGCCAATGAATGTTTAATTATGGGAATGAATATTTGATTTATGGGGAAATTAAATTGAAAAAAAGCTATTGTTGCGTTGGATTTCATTTCATCTTTCATGATAGACTGCAGGCATTTCCCTTATCAAAAGTTAAAAAATAGGGTAAAATTAACTGCGAATTACTAGAAATAGCAATGACAAGGTAAAACTTACCATTGTTTTAATCATGAGAAGCATCCAAACAACTGTGGAAGTAGTGGAATATGACATACAGTGAGGTGATG
>UZAE01000317.1:0-26413 GCA_900617975.1 Rodentolepis nana | reverse complement strand
ATCTATCAAAACGCCTGCCATTTGAAATAAATAAATATGTCGAGTTTTATTCATTTTAGTCTCGTTATTTTCTCAAGTGGTAAGTGATTAAACGAATACATGGCCTTGACTGTATCTTTATCTTGTGGAAAATTCGAGCGAATTCGTTCCATAAATTTTGATTTACTAATTACTCACCTCCGATTAAAGAACACATGCTTTCACTTTCCTCTTTTTTATTGTTTCTTGCTATTTTCCCTAATTTCATATGCTTCTATTGCAAATTCTCAAAGAAATAGACGCGTATTGCCTTTAATTTCCAAACTTGTGTAACATAGTGATAACGGATGAGTTCATCTCCTTTGTAATGAGTAAGACTTTATTCGTTGCTATTAGTGGAATAATTACTGAAATCAAACTAGTAATTTATCAGTTGATAGGGTATTAGTTCCGCTCTACACTGCCTCTGTGATTATGCTACCTTAAGTATCCAACCTGATTAGTAAAGCCAACTAAAGTATAAGTATTGTTATTTATTTTTTTATTTATTTTTATCAAATGGCAGGCATTTTGATAGTTATCATTAGCCCTTTAGTTGACTTCAGGCTTCACAGAGGGGAAGGAATATCAAAGCGAAAAAAAGTCGAGAGGGGGGGGGAGTGCAGAAGAGTGATTCAAAGATGTAAAAGAGACAGACACAAAGGTAGAAAAAAAAGGTGAGGTGAGTACCGCGAAAGTAGTCGAATATGACATACACTGGGGTGATGGTGGTTTGGAGTCAGAAGTCAACTGCCGGTTAATAGACTTTTTTGCCTTATGAGTATACGTTGCCCAGGGTGCACCACGTGGAGGTAAGTCTATCGCACAGCCCGTATAAGTATTGTTAATCTTATTAAACTCATTTATTTTCGCCTACTAGCAGACTTTACGTATTAATTCAATAACTTAATAACGTCATTCGTTTTTGTTAACGCTTTCACAAATACAGAGATAAGCCGCATTTTACTTTTCCATATTGATTAATCCTCTTTTAAAATTTCTTTAGAAATCTAAAGCATACATCAATCACACCTTCTATTTGTACGAGTTTTCGGCCTATTTTATATCTGTTTCTAAAGTATTTCTGGTGACTGTTCTAACCTGACATAAAATATTACTTCTTAGTAATTTTAAGTAGTAACAACTGCAGAAAATAAAATTATGATTTCTTTGCACTTTCACTTGACTTTGCACCATTGATTATCATTTTAGTTTATTACAAATTCTATATCCTAAATTTGTTTGGCCTAAGAAATTTATCCTGCTTTTATTTTTTGGTGTGGGAAAATGAACTCATTTGTACAATTAAACAACCTGATTGTTCTCACTTGGCATTCAAATTCAAAATTGCATGGTAATTTGTGTTGTTTAAATCATTTGTATTGTCCACATCGCGTTTCCATTGTTGAGCATATGAGCATTTGCACCCTAAATAAGATTAATTTTTTCGTCCGTTGAATCTACTACAAAAGTTTTCCTTTCTATTAGTAGGTAGTTTTTTGGTATTACCTTGCGTCTCATCTTTTCATAATGGCAGCAAGACAGTAAAATTTCCATCTATAGTGGTCGCATACCTAAAATGATGCATTGGAATTTGCAATAGTCTGTTTTTATTGTATCTTTGTTTTAATGATTATTTGAAAGACATTTTGTGTTGTCTCATAAACTCAATCTCATTTTAGCTTAGTTGATATAGCTGAGGTCGGTACACATAATTTTATGATTTTGCGATCATTATCAAATGTTATTTTGAGAATAAACTTCATCATATTTTTGTAATTTTCATATTGATTGTACAATTTTTTTGCATTCTGTTTCACCTCACACTAGTACAATAGAATTTTGTCGGGCAATTATATCTGCTATTCACGCCAGTGGCGTAGCATTGAACTATTAAGGCAGTAGTCAGGACACCAAGGCCATATCACTTTAGAAAGTAATCTTTTACCTTAACGTGGTTATTTAACATTAATTGATCGATGCTAAGGTGATTTTCTGTTGGAATTGGTTTAATTAAATGAAGTCTGTTACGCTAGACTAAAATATGATAAGCCACATGTTTTTAAGACTTCGACTGATTTACGCAGGGTAGAATTCTCCTTACAAGTGGAATATTCAGACGCCCAGTCTACGCGGTAACTGCTTGCGCAGAACATTAGGTCGTAGCCTCCTGTCCACTTATGACTCATTTGTGTGCGGCAACGATGATTCAGCAGAACATTTTTACTTTTGCGTTTTGGCAGCCACCAGCCTGTACCTGTATGGTAATTGCGTAGTTTCTTTCTCGCGGTAATTTGATAAGGAAATCTGCGTGGAATAAAGAAAAGTTAAATCGAATTTTGAACAAACGATGCATAAAGTAGGTGTGTTTTCGTTTGTTAACTTTGGCCAACAAGGACTATATGAATGTGCTCTTGTACTAGCTTGCATTTATTCCTACATTTTGTCAAATATCCATGGAAAAAAGAAATTTTAATTAAATAAATGTGGGGAGGATGACGAATTGATGATTTGTTTTTCGCTTTGACAGTGCCTGGATGGCCTGTGTAATCAATATCTTGCTACTCGTTTTCAGAGTTTAAGTACGCATCGTTAAATCGCACTTTTAATCACAAATAAGCATTTTCTGGTTGGTTTTTTGTGACTAACCGGCACACACCCATCATGGTTATGTTAAATACAAATTCAGAATTCGTAGAAGGAATTTGAACCATGCATTGGCATTAATCAGATAAGCATTTGTTATCTTGAAAAGAACGATCTTTCCCATTTCAATATGTTCTACGTCTTTTGGGGAGTAGCATTTATATTTTTTTAGGAGCACAATTCAATATGGTTCTAATTGGTGAAATGTCAGTATAAGAAAAACCGGTAGAGGTGCAGTATTTTTTCTTGTATTCTAGTATTATTGATATTACCATTAATACTGGCAATTACAGTGAAAGAAAAACTTTCTGGTGTTAATATTGGGAAAGTCTCTGGATAAGGAGATTGACAATTGAACCTGATTATAAATTTTCATAAATCCACTCCCAGATTTATGTGTTGCTTGTTGATCTACTGAATTAGCTCCGTGGTTGTTCAACTACATCGATTTAGTTACATGCCGTTTCAACCTAGAACAGGTAGACTAAACTGGCAATAGTTTTTAACGTGACCCAGAATTGTAACGAGAACAATAATAGATAGTATTGAATATCGCAGAAAGTAATTTACTGCAATCCAGGGCACCGATAATAGAACTCGGATTTCGGAGTTTAGAATGTGCATTTGGTAAATATTGTACAACTCCGAGTTCAAAATTCAATTAACTTAAAACTCTTCGATATCTTTAATTATCTTTTGACTTCCTGTTAAGCGTTTTCAGTCATTTTTTGCTATTAATAATTGTAGGAATTTCACAATATTACTTTGGATGTAAATAATTCTTTACCATTTTTCCAACAAAGTCGTCTCTGAGTACTTAATGCATCATGTTTTATCTAGTGATTTACAAATTCATTTAGTTTTCACACCAAGTGGTTTTTGGCGCGCACTGTCTCTGTATTGATTATCGATTCGTTAATTAATTATTGGCCTCAAGTTGGTGTTAAAGCAAATTCTTGTTCTCCATTCGATTCTTTCGTGCAATTTTATTAAATGCGCCTAATTAGATTATTTGGTTATATTGGTTGGGAAAATATATGTTCATACCCTTTTTTCCAGCAAATATTAATTTGAATAGATAAAGAAGTGAATTATATAAACAAACAGGCAATTTAATGCTTTTGTCAATTTAGATTTACTCCGTGTTTGCCCATATACACACACACTTGCATACATACATACACACGAAGAAACCAAAATTCACGACTCTCGTGCTTGCTGTTCTAAAGTGTGAGAAAATTCAAGGCGTATAAAACTACCAATTGGAACCCCCTCATCTGTAATCGGTCAGGGATCTAATAACGTTAAGATAAGTGGACTCTGTCTACCACCCTAATTAAAATTCAAGCGATACTGATATGAATGATTATGGCCTTGGTAGAATTATTGGAAATCGATTACCATTGTCTGGTCGTTTGCTTGTCGTCTAAGTTAATTAAACTAGGCTGCGTAAGTGAAAATATCAGGGGACATTTTCCCCTTTAATCTACGGTTCAATCATTGAATTTCTCTAATGAAGCGGCATTCAGTTTGCATTTTTATAACGACGATCTACTTAACTTGCCATGTCTTTAAATTATTGATGGCTCAATGGTCAATGCACTTATCCAGTGGTCTGGGAGACCGGGCGTCCGGATTGATTCTGATTAACGTGAGGTGGTAAATAGAGTCTTGATGATTGCACTTCTTTCCAAGTTCAGTGCTGTTAATACTTGTCCTAATGGGCTTAAGCAATTTATATTGAATTCAGGATTTCCAACTTCACATAGGCTCTCATTAAGTTCTGCCACCACTACCGCCTAGTATTATGAGCAAAATCATACTATCCATTTTTATTTCTATCATTTCCAGTCCGCAAGCCCGAATTCGCCACTTAAGGTTACTTCAGATGGAACCGGGGATATACGAGATGGACTTGAGCGAGTGCACTTGACTTCATCAGACAGTGGAGGGGGCGGTTCAATCACCGGAAATCCCAAGGACAGTAACTCGTTGGTCCAAAAAGTACCCATTCCCTTTTCAGTGGGTGGCAATTCAACAGGTTTTGCAGTAGGAGAAATCGATAAAGTACCATCTACTGAACGTCTCATAGGGGATGGTGGTTCTCCCTTACCTGATAGCACTGTAATGCTTTTAAAACTGCACAGCCGATTAGGTCGTATTCTACAAGAAGCCTGCGACCTCCACAAGCAAATCGGTCATCTCCTAACTGCCACCGCGATTGGACAGCAACCATCATGAGAAATGCTCGAGCAGAATTATGCGTCTTATTTGACTTTGAAATTGCAAACACACTCAACCCCCCCCCCTCCATCCCTTTCCTTAAATACTTGATACTACAATTTCTGCGCGAGATGTATTATTGCCATACTAATTCACTTTCTTTATCTGTAATGTGGCCAGTGTGCATGCTACCAAAAATGTGAACTCACTAGTATGGAAGAAGAGATGGGTTGCACAAAAGTTGATTCGTGAACATTGTGAAGCGAATAAATTTACGGTAAAGAATTCACAATATGTAAATACCAGTTGCTGTAGCCTGCCGTAGAAAAGCTTTCGCGTCTATAACAGTAATAATAGAATGGATCATGAGTCAAAGCCGACTGCCAAAGATAAACCCAAGCAAGGGGGAACTGAACATGCCTCCTGAGGGATAGTAGAGTGGAGTCTGTTACCGTAATTGTTGCTCAAAGGGAAGGAAACAATTCGAGTGGCCATCCTAGAACATTAAGTTGCCACATTCTAAACCAGGAATACAGCTTGATGACAGCCAGCAACCTCCCAAGTTGGACTCGTGAGGAAATATGAAGCAAGAGGAAAAGCCAGTTCTTGCTTTCAAGCAAGATCATTAGCAAATGAACACTACATTTAAATGAAATAACTTTACCATAATAACACGAGAATCCCAAACAAAATGTGAAACACTACTACTTACAAGCCAAAAAAATTAGAGCACTAGTAATTCAACACGGGGCAAATATATTGAGAAAAGTTAGATAATTGCAACAAAGCCAACATTATCGTAGAGGGGAAGTGTAGACAGGAGTACAACGCATTGCGTGAACTATACAGGAAAAAATTGTGACTATAGACACATAGCACGAATAAAACTGGAGACAGGTGGGAGTTGATAGTTTTGTTCATTTGCACGATTTCACTTAGCTTTGTATGCGTATTATCTATCCATGCTTCTTAAGCAGAAGCTTGACCGGCTTCTTGGCGCGAATGTGCCTGATGTTGTCCGTCGAAACCTCCTCGAGGATGGAAAGAACCGCGTTGACCACCACGACCGCGTCCACCTAAAAGATGTAAGCATAAACTAACAAAAAGCAATACATTTATTAGATGAAAAGATGATAAGAACAAACCTCTAAATGATCCATTACCACGTCCATCCCTACCATTACCTCTAAAACCACCCCTTGGAGGGCCTGAGCGATTTCCTCCGTTTCTTTCTCTAGCCTCCCTATTGTTATTGTTAAATCCACTACGAGGAGGTCTGTGTTCCCTCGGTTCACGAGATTGTCCCGATTTAGAACGAGGCTGCTCGAATTGTGAATGATGGCCGCCATTTTGGGTTGTTTCAGCAGTTGATGGAGCCATCTGCTGACTGGGTTGCGATTTAGAAACAGAAGATTGAGCTGGAGTACCTTTTCCAGCACGCACGCGATCAGCCCATGTTAATGGTTGATTACTGGTTTCTTTAGCAATTTCCTTCTGCTCAGCAATTTGGGAGTCCATCAAGGATTGAAAAGATGGTGGTTGGGCGGTAACAGTTTTTTCCGGCTGACGTGACAATGCCTTAGTCTCCGTAGGTGATTCCGATTTGGACTTTGAAGCTTCAACTTGAGAAGCTGAATTGGAAGCAGAGACAGGGTTTACTTGCTCAACAGATTTTGTGGCAGAACGTTTTTGTACTTCAGGAGCGGCAACCTGGTGCTTCCTTTCAACAGAAGAATGCGGTAAAACAGGAACTGTTTCAGCAGACACCTGACTTGTTGGCGCTACTAACTGCTGTTGTGCGGGTTGAGTGACTGGAGGAACAGGTGTGAATTCATGCATAACTGGCTGAAAGAGAAAATATGCATGAGATATAGATTATCGATAAAATTAACAAATACGAAACACACCTGTACAAAGTTAAACTCCGACTTCAGAGGGTTTATGACCTTGCTCAAAAGAATATCAGCCTGTTGCAAAGGAGCAGAAGGTGCTACGAATCTTGCATCATTAACTTTGGCTGGCTCAACATTGTCACCAGTTGATATCGGTTTGGCAGATTGCTGCGCAGGGACATGTTTTGGCTCTTCTGGGGCGGGACGAGGAAGCTGATTAAGTGAATGCAAAGCAGCACGAACCTCTTCTTTGACTAGAAGTTCATAGCAATATTTTCTAAGATCGGAAAACGTTGGCGACTTCGATTTGCCGTTTTTGCCACTGACCAAGGGCTCCTGGCTACCACTGGCTAGCTTGAAGAGAAACTCAGCCGGTGATTGGAAGCAGTTGGTAGAGTCAATGGATTCCAACTTAAAACTGGCAGGTATGCGCACGTGCATCACTTTGGCCGCACTCTCCAACGTTTTGTAATCCTTGAAGCTAGATGCCTTGATGATAGCCTCTTTCACTACAGGCACTTGAGACTTTGATAACAGTTCCAGAAGTGGGCTGACCTTTCGAAGAACGTTAACAGTATAATCGTCACGCTGAGCCATCAAACGGGCCTCTTTCTCCACTATAGCATTGGCAACCTTTTGCTGGGTCTCATTGACGGCGTCTATGATTTCTTTAATGGTGTCAATAAATTGGCACACAGAATCGAACTCATTTACAGCGTTTGCTTGATCAGGAGTGATTTTGCCACCTTGGCTTAGAATGCATTTATAGGATTCAAGCTTAGCCTAAAAATTAAGATGTTATAGATCGAATCATACTTTGCGCTTAAGCAAGTTCCGTTGCCTTTTCTCCAAATTATTGGTAACTTCGGCAATAAGAGCCGATGGATTTGAACATGATCCAGACATGTCTATAGCACGTAATGAAGAAATAACAACTGTAAAGCGAGAAGCAGTTTAGATTAGTTAAACAAATCATAATAAAAAATTATAATTAATATCCTATTGAAAATTAATATTGAGGAATTGTTTTGCGTGAAAAATTAAATTTATGATTTTATCACTATTTTAAAATTTTAACTTTGTTATAGACTTTTATAAACTGCTTTAACACTGAGATTATTTGTCGGAAATGCTGCAAACATCTGTCAGACCGTACATAATAAATGCAAATGTTCCTTGTTTTTTTAATTGATACTATTTACATACGCGAAGTCATAGAGAACTTAAAATTTAAACTTCTTTGTACATTCTATCTGAATACGTGACTCATTTCATTTGAAACTGTTCGGTTTTTACAAAAAATTTTTAAAATATAGAATATTTTGTGTTGTCTGAAATTATGCACTTGCAATTTAATCAGTAGCAACAAGCCTTGTTTTAATAATAATGCATAATACCTTTAAGATTTCCCTTATTATTATTATTAAAGTCGAATTACCAATGCTATTTAAATACTATTTTCAATCCTATTCAGTATAAGTCTACACATTTCATTTCATCATAACCACCTTGAAATTTGAAACAATTTATTGATCGGAAACGATGTATGATTTGTCGTTACTCCGATTTTAACCACTTTGCTTTTTCCTATTTTTATCCGCAGAGCAATGTTTAGATAACTTTATTTTTATTTTCTCCAAGGCTATATTGGATGTCCCCATTTTCATTACACTAACTTATGTTTAATATATTGCACCAATATATGCATAGAAAATTTGACTTGATTACCGAGTATACTCAATGAACTCCTTTGTTCTATTTTAGTCTTTATGAATCTATTGGCCTTTTGGAAAGTAAATTATCATTTAAAGCAAAATTGACTTCGAATCTCCCGAACCTTTATATCAATAAAAATGAAGCGCAGACTACCTATTTGCTACATTTACGCTTTTAATTACTAAGAGTAAATTTGTGAAGGTATCCTCCGATCCGAACTAATCATCCCTCTTGAATTAATTTTGATCGTTTGGTCATTCATTTCTTTTCGATACGATTACCACGTACAGCAATGTTTGATTTGCATATTTTGCTCTGAACATTTGCTGGACAATCTTGTTTCCTAGTATAATTACGATAAAAATCTATTTGACTGTCAAAACGTGTTTTCAAGGCAATTTTAATCAAACGCTCATAGAACTTGTATTATGGTGAAATTAATCATGTCTAGTAGCTCAATTCACAGTTATCTGGATGTTCATCTAACCAATATTCTGTAGGGTTCCAGATTGAAAACGGCTTGCCTGAACAAAATCGTAGAAAATTCAATCAGCATAACTTCGTCTCATCGGCAAACAACCGAGATATGAATTAACAGGAGGAATTGGTAACCATTCACTGGGAGTTCTTTTAAGATTTTTCCCCGTTCCTCTGGTTGCTCTCACATTAGAATTCGACCGAGCTTGCTGATTAATCGATAAGTTAAAATTGGCTCTCAATTCAGATAAGAAATTTTTCGAAAAATTAGTAATTGGTGCAACTGGTCCGTCATTCCATACACAATCAAAATCTCCAATTCGTTTTTCGTCTCCACTCAATTGACCTTCCATATCGATAACGCTTAAAGTGTCATCCAAAAGTTTCACCTGTAGCAAAAAATAAAACTGTACTAAGACATCTGTCTGAAAAGCTTAAAAAGCATATATATTGTCCCCAAGACAATTTTTATATAAAGTTTTAAGCGAATATGTGCCGCAAACTCAGCTACAATTAATCGGCATTTTTGGTCTATTTTTGTCGTTTAAGTAAAACATGACTTTATTGCAAAACCGAACGAAGTGCTGGTTTAAAGGCGTAAAATTATTCTGTCCCCCCTTCTCGATTTTTGTCACTTTGATGTCCCTCCACCTCTTTGTGAAGCCCGAAGTCAGCTATAGGGCTAATGATAACTATCAAAACGCCAGTCATTTGAGATAAATAAATAAATGATTTTCGAACTTGTACACAAACCACAGAATGCCAGCCTAGTATGAGGATACATTTATTCCACAAAGACTAAGGTGGCAATTGAAATAGAAAGCTATCATCAAAACCCCCTATTCTGGAGTACCCAAATTAGACCAGGGAATTACTTTGTGCTCTTTTCATCTCCGGATAAGTTCTCACTTGGCGTGTTAATGGAGATAATATACACGGATTATTTAAAGTTATTGCATTGAGATTGCATTTAAATAGACAAGAGCATACCTTTAGATTATAGTCTTCTGTTGAACTAGCAGTGAGTGATGGAGAGGCGTTTATCTCGAGAAGCCAGGGTTTCAAGTTGTCATCAACAAGGATATCATAGCCGTAGAGTTCAAAGCAATGCTTATCACTGATCATCACTTTTTGAACACTCAAAAGACTCATCAGGAAGATCTTATCAATTTCACGGAATAATTGCTTGACCTAGTTGGAACAATTTAGAGGAAAAAATAAAAAAGGGAAAATGGTGAACGAAATTTTTTCATATGCGTACGTCTTCTTTAGAGTGACTTCCTTCATCACAAAGGGATTTCATGCAAACAGTCGGTCATCTTCTTCAACGCAAAAACATTTCCTCTGAACTTGCGTCTATTAAAGGTCTTCATCCAGTATATATCCTTTGTCTTTTTCATGCCTACCAACTATCGAAAGTGATAGAAACTTGGATTGGGAATGGAGGGGGGGGGGGTTAGGGATGTAAGGAAACACATCTAAGAAATCAGCGCTGAGACACTTAGCTGTCCTCACCTCATTACACATACTAATCCTTTGTACTCAGATTTCAAAGGAGCGCGCCTAGTTCAACACGATCCCTCGATGTTCTGATTACTAATTGATGAGACTAAAACAATCGAACCAACTGCTGGATAATGTTACAACTATAGTCCTATATTAGTAGTTGGTATATGCTTTGCAAACAAGTTTGCAAGACAGAGATTGAACCCTTCTGTCAAGGAGAATCTAAGTCGGATTCTTTACAACTCAGTATTTTTAAATTTTTTCTAACCCTTTACCTCTTTAATAATAAACTGGTATTAATTAACATACTTTAATTGGCGTTTCTTTGCTAACAACTTTAGAAATGACCCAAATTTACAAAATTATCGGAAAATAATGTGAGTTATTAAATTTCGATTGCATTTTAGCTTGAGTAATCCTTCGCTTTAGATAGTTCATTGACCATGGCAACAAGTTAGAATCATGGTCACAAAAGGGTACGCAGCCTTCAATGGTGCTCAAATCGCCTCAACTGGGTGCACTGTTCGAAATTTACGAACAAAGCGTGCAAAACAGTCAACTTCGCAGCCATATTTAAATGCAGGGTACACCCTTGTTCTGCAATTTTAAGTCTTTCTTCATAAACATTTTTGTAACTCCCACATCCCCATCCCTTTTCAATAATCCTAAGCATCCATGATCAAGCCCAAATTTCGATCTTCTAATTTTGGTTGGCCTTAAGAGAGATCGTTGGTTTTTCTTGGGAATATATCTAAATCTAACTTGATCGGGTGACTTTAGGATGACTTTGAGCGAAATGGATTGGTTGTGCTTTTTCACAGCCAAAATTCCAGAGCAAAACATCAAATATGCGAAGAGATTGAGCTAAAAGCAGTAGGACTTAAATGAACCTTCTCGTTTCCGTGTTTGGCAATCAGGTATCGACGAAGTCGACAAATCGACCACTTGCACCCCATCGCTGCGTTATAATCCGGCGACGTCTTCTGAATCGCTACATTTGTCAGATGGACATCTAGTTATAAGATAAAATTAAAAATAAAATAATGTTTAAAATAATATCAAACAAAAATCAAATGCAACATTTTGTAAAGCTACATTGATTGTTGATTGAGTTCATCGAGAAGCCAACGTTTGACAGTCTTGCAAAACCATCCCGATAAACCCACGCTTTAAGAGGTTGAAACTAAAAAAAATTAATGAAAAAATTGAAATATGGTGAAATTTATTTAGGACTTTGTCAAGGTAACGCACTGAAGTAACCAGGACAAAAACACGTAGATCGAATTTTCTCCCACCGATTAAATACGGATTCTCAATGTATCGTGACACGACGTAATGCTCAGGGCCTTCATTTGAATCTCCATCACTACAGTTTTCAACCTTGAAATGTAAATTGAGGCTTAATTTACTAACTTTGCCAGCGGAATAGAATGGAGAGCTTTTCTTCCACGCTTCAATGTCCTTCAATTTCCGAAAGAGAAATATACCCCTCCCTTGAGATTTAGCAATGGGTTTCATAATCCAAATAAAATTTGGATTTTTCTTGAATTCTTCAAGAAACATGTGATATTCCATCTAGTTGAAACAATCAAAGAGTACTTATATTCTTACGGGTAGCTCAAAAGTTGTCGGAAAGAAATCGAATCTATGTTGCTAGGAGAGCGCAAACAATTTACTTACTCACTGGATAAATTTATACCTGATTTCTTCTCTACTTCTTTCTTTGCTCTCTTTAAATTTTTAACCATCAAGTTCTTCCTCGTGAGCTAGAAAAAAAGTAACCAATTATTTACTTGCTACCTCATAATGGTTACGGAAGTGGCATAGACGGACATGATCTGACAAAAATATATGATCATAATTATCTCGCATCCATTCGATATTACACCAAAAGAAATCGAAGTCATCATCTTCACTAAAAAGAGTGACGCAAATCATTAATTTTAATTTTAACTACGGATCCAGTTCCTGCCAACCCCTTTTCCTCAAAACATCCAAAATAGTATTAGTCAGGGAACAACGGAATTTTATAACACTAAAACATTATAAACAATTTCTTCATACTCCCTATTTTCTACTGATTTTTTAGAAACTGCTTTAGGATTCTGCATATGCACTGACCAATACAACCCTTCGGCTAATATGAGCACGGTGCCAATGGAGTTGTTGATGCTTCTCGAATGAAACAATGCAACAAGGTCAGATATTCAAAAAGTTTCAAGTCAAAAACTATGACACATAATTAATTATAAATAATCGGTCAATGATCATTGTTGTTATTGTTGAACGATTTTACCATTATTTGTATTGTGTTCTTCGTATCACCTAATTTTATCCAATTGAACAGTAATATGTTGAGTAAAACCTTTCCATATTTTATTCTTGATATTAGTAAGGTGTTAACTTCATGAGAAGGTACTTATTTGTTCCTTAATACTAGTTAATTTATTGATTGATTGTTTAAGGTCATCAATTAAGACCCGGGAATCAAGGGCGAGTAGGATTGTGCTTAATAACCTAAGTGATTTTTGTCGCCAAATTGTGTCAAAATCCGATGAAGTACAATACAAATTACTCAATGTATTAAAAGGAGGACATTTTTACGCTTGAATCAAAACGTACTTGTAATCTAGAAAATAATGGGAGACCATGAATGCTCTATCAATTCACTTCGAACATTCTGCAGAGGTAGCAAATTTACTTTTCGCCAAACGATTGTTGACGAAACCGGTCTTCCCCACGAACGACTGTTTCATGTCCAAACAATCGTATCAAATATATCCAAGAATTTGAATATAGGTATTTTCGATGGTTTCGGCCAGACTATCAAAATGGCCAAGAGGAATTCGGCCCTCTCGGCATTGACCACGTTAAAACCGGCAAGACCTTCTAATAATGATCCCAAAAAGGTGATTTTTATCGGTGCTTGTCATTTTCTAGTAATTATTTTCATTAACAACATTTTATCTTCATATATTTGATAAATTTTAGAATGAAGATGCCAATCTATTGTCAATATTAAAACTCAATGAGGAGGACCTTCTGACATCAAATAATTCTTACAGTGATTTAGTGGAGTTGGGGATGTTATTCAAAGTCCCTGTTCGTTTGCTTAAGTCGGGTCCGGATTATTGTGTTTCATTTTGTCATTGTACATTCGCATCGCCAATAAGTTATGTGGAGGCTAGCTACAAGGCTCTCAGAGTAAGCCTTTTTTATTTATTAATAATTTAACTGATTTTATTTTTTAAAGTAATTCTCGTTTTGAAGTACGTTGGAGCTTTACTTGTTAGAAAGTTTATTTCAATTTTCTTTCTTTCCACTTTATTATCTTTTTTTCTTGAGCTTGTGTTATCGAGCTGCTTTGGCCTTCCTTGCTTAAAATTTTAATTTTTTCTTTCTCTCACTATTTTATTAGCATTTTGTAATTAAATTTTGCCTGAATTCAACATTTTTGACACTTATCCGATCAAGAACTTTTTCTATGAACATTTGTATTTCTTAAAGTCATTTGTCAATGTGAGATGAATGTATAGTGGGAATATTTATGTTTTCTCCAGATCTCAAGATGTGCTCCACAAGTCTCAAGAATAGACTTTGTTGGCCCTTTTACCTTCATGTCTATTGATTAATAATTATTCTAATACTTATCTTGAGACAACATAATGAGCCCCTTCTTCAGCGCCAACCTAGCCAATGGGGTTGGAAATTGCCCTCACCGGGTGTGCACTAATGGTCATCGAACATACGCCCTTTCAATTCGCGTTTTTTTCACTCGCCATTTTTTACAAGTTTGCAGCACATTTTACGAAATAAATTCCATTTGTGTTAATTTTTTAAAAGCCGATAGTAGTTAAATTGTGGTCTTTTATCATCATTTCAATTTCCCACTTCCTTCTCTTTAGGCCATTCGTACACAAATTGAATCCCTGAATCAAATCTCCATTCAGAGTTATGCATGGCGAATTGACGTTGTTTCCCGTCTTCTTGGTCTTTCCCTCTCATTCGAAGTCGTATGTTTGTTGTTTTAGAATTTTTAGATTTTTTATATAGTCCGAACTGTTGAACCATCCATTGAGGTTTTCTGTGAACTGTATATTACCCCCTTTCACGAAAACTGCGGCATCCGCTAAAACAATGGAACGTGCGAAAGAACTAGCCTCTCGCTTGATGCTTAGCCAGCTCAAGAAATTCGAAAAGTCCCCATCAACCATATCCTCAAATTCCCAAAAATCTACAAAGCATCCGAAGAAATATAATAATCGTGTCAGGGGCTCTTCCGATTATTCTGGATCGTTGAATCCCGTTGAACGCCTAGAACTCATTCAACAAACTAATAAACAACCCGAACCCGTTTATAACTTAGAGGAGTTGTACCCTCCAGTTAAGGTGATCCTTTCCTGTGACGGCAATGAAGTGGTAAAATCTCGCCGTGGACCTATCAAATTCCTCTGCACTGTAAGTTAGAAGAAAAATCCATTCTTCTTATTATTTACTTATTTATTTCAGTAGTAAATTTCTTACTTTGAATTTCTACTAGTGTTATATTGGCGAGACTGCTATTCGAGGGGACGCGTACTGCAATAAGCGCTTAGCTAAAAGATCAGCTGCAGAAAAGGCATTAGAGACACTGGGAGTTGATGCCTACCGTCAGTTGAAAATCCAAAATAGTAGTGTTGTCTCCCATTCACAGCTGCCCAGTTCTTTAAAATCAGGTATAAGGGTAGTGGGCACAATTTCAACCTCTTGTATATTGCCTCTTTCTCAATCTGCTTATGCCAACTCGATCCATTTCTCTTAATGCAAGCATGTTTTTGTTTTTAATAGTAAAGAATTTATGGTCTTCTTATGGGTGGTATGCTTGCATGAGATTAAATGAAGTAGGCAAGGTAGATATTGTAGACTTGATTTACACGAATCTTGGTCCCCTGCTTTGCCTGATCTGAGTTGCATTTTTGATATTTTTGGTTTGGTTTTTTAATCGAATACTCAGATTTAATGAGAGCATGGATACATTGAAATGACCAATGTAAATGTTTTTGAGCTATTCCTTAATAGATTTTTTAATTTCATTTCAGATTTCAAATTAAAAAGAGCCAAGGTAAGAATATATTGAAGTTTCTTTGTTTTCATGAATGCTTGTGTTAAAAGAATATAAATCAAAGAGGCTTTTTGCCTATTAGAACGTAAATATCACATTCATTTCACAGGATTCCGCTGTCTCAATCTCATGCGCCAAGGAAGTTGTTCTGTTTGATGCTGCGAGTCAATCAAGCATTAGGTTCACTCCCAAATCGAATAGAAGGTTTGTTGAAACTCCATTTTCCTAGAGTTTATCCTCCTTACTTCTCTTTTAGTGGTTAGGAGTTTGATAGCTTAGTTAAATTTCATAAAGGTAAATGGGACTTCCCTAAACCAGCTGTTTCACGTTTGCCCATGCCTGTTTCATATTGTTCTTAATAACTGACAGTATTCGTAGTGAAATAGTAATCTGAAGTTCAAACATTTAATTGACATCTTTTACTTTAAATTTCTAGGTCGAGAAGCGCGTATAGGCCTGAGGTATCCTCTTCAATGAGTCGAAATACTCCTTGCGCGACTTCTGTTGGAATAGACACCTTTGCGTATGAACTTAATCTTCTGGTAAATTTATTGGAATTGTCATTTTTTATAAACCTTAAAATCTAATTTATGCAGATAAGAGTATGGTTTAAGTCGTATTTTGTTTTTTTCATTTTTTTTACATTTTGGCACGATTTTCATATGTTAAATCGCGGGTCTTTTTCAATAGATATTTTTGCTTAAAAAGGGGTATTTTAGAATGGGAAAATTTCAAGGTGGAGATAATGGAGGAAAATATTTTTATTTAACGAACATAGATAAAACGATTCCCTTTTGATTACTAACAGAAAAATTAAATGAATTTAGGTAACAAGAGCAAGTATGAAAGCAATTAGAAATTGATAAAAAAAGGAGCTCAAAAGCTAATGAACTTGACTTAGAATATAAGAAGGGGTAAATTTGTCTTAATTTCGAAATATGTGGCAAATTTTACGTGCGTGTTTAGAGGATATTTAACATAGCATTATTTGCTTTGGATTTAGAGCGTGGCTCCTCGTGAAGACGGTTATTGCAAGAATCCCAACGGTAATATTATCGTTTTTTACTATTGAAGTAGTTTAAATTGTATTTATTAGTCTTTTGCCTATAAACTACATATAGAAAGTAATCAAGAGGTGAAAGGTGAGGAGGAACCATTGCCAAACCCCCTCCAAGATATCGTGTCCTGGAAACTACTGGCAAGTCTTGCACGAGTTCTAACGTGCTGGGGGTCACGGGATAATTTATCTCCTGATTCTCAAGCTGTCAGTTTGGATACTCAACTACTCCAAATGTGTAACCGTTTCGGTATTCCTTGTCAGTTGGTGGAGCTTTCTGGAATGGAAGAGAAAAACAAAGGCTGGACGCCTCTTCAGGTTTATGCTTTGGTCATTCATTTGTTAATTGAAGAAGCAATGCTTTTTTTTCTTTGTGCATCCTTCTGTTTTTATTAACATCCCGTTCTAAACAAAATGGCTTTCGTTAATTGATTGAGATGCCAACTAATGCTAATTAGAATTCTTAATCGAGTTATCACTTCAGCCGGTGGTGAAATGTATCGGTATAAATCTGAGTACTTATTGTAGTCTTGCAATTATACGAGATTAAATGCTAAAACCAAAACTACAGCTCTTTTTTTCCTAATTCTCTCTAAAGTGTCTATATTTTGTAAATCACTAGTAAGTAGCAACTAATGTCATAATGAAGTCTTGAATTGTCTGTTGGCTTTATCGTCTAGTCAATACAAAATTTTCCCCCATAATTCTTATTTAAATTCTGTAAGCGTGATGAGTATTTAGGTTCTAGAGAGGATTCTCCAATTTAATTATTAATTACCAGTAGTACAAAAATAGATGCAAAAAAATTTGACTGAAAAAAAAACTAGAAAGAAGTGCTTGGCCTACTTGTCCCAACACACACTCCGCAGTAACCTAAAAGCTCTTCGAGAAAAGTGGCTTTAAAACTGGGGTGTGGAGAAGTGCTGGCTTAGCAGAGATGAGATTGGTACAAATTAACTATTCAATAGAATCTCTAGTCTTTCGGAACATACTAATACCCTATTGACTGTAATTTATGAACTCAATCTTTCATGGTATCTCTGTTTTTTTTAAGAATGGCAAATTTCATAAGTACGCGGAATCTGGCTGCACTTTTCTACTTCAAATTGGTAGAACCCACTCTGTTTCGCGTTTCTTATCATCTTCCGAGAGAGTAGGCGATAAATTTTCGGAATCCAATGGACCACAAACAAATCGTCTTGAATGTGGACACAATGGTAGAGGGGGTTGCTTCTTATCTACTGGTGCTAACAGAGCTGAGTGCCGACAGAACTTGGTTCTGCATGCCTTGAAATGTCTTATTGGCCCCACTCAATGATTAAAACAAAATTTGATTTAATCCATTGCATAAAGTGCCTTCGCTTTACTTATTGATTTGCTAGTGTTTAAAATGAAGCTGTCAGCAATCAACGAGGTTTTTTGTTGATTTGGCAAATGGATTTGTGCTTATTCCTCGTATATGCCTTTATTATCTTAAAAACAGATCATTTTTGAGTTGGATGATGTCTGTTTCCTTTTTGCCCAATCTCCTTTATTTGAGTCATGGTAATGACATTATATAGTGACACTGTTGCTTACTTCTTCAGTGACCCGGTGTTACATTTTTTCACAAATAAGGTGTCAACAGTTTTAGCAAAAAGCACTACATCGAATAGCCATTCCAAGAACTCACGAAATACTTTTATCGATTTAGGACAATAATGCATTTTGCCAGCGCAATTTATGTTTAGCCTGCTTTGAAATCGAGGTGACGATGATACATATATATATATATATATATATATATATATACATCCGATAAGTACCCAGACAGCCTTCACCGGTTGATTCAATAACTCATTGACTTATACATCTATTTATTCTGGGTTGCTAAAATGGTACAAAAATTGGAGAGGAGATAGCCAACCACGAAATCGGGTTAATGGGTATTGAAGGTCTATACCTTTTACACTTAAGCCCTACACCACCTTGGCTTCCATGCTCAAATTTCTTTCTGGAATTTAGCTCTTCAAAAGACACTTTGAGTGGATTCCTCTCCTGATATCCACGCAAGCGTTGAAAGGTCTATTTTGCTTTTAAAAACAGGATTACTAACTAATTATGAGATTGCGGTTTATACGTTAGTACCTGATATTGTTACAAAAGCAATTACCGAATTTGCATTAATGGCATAAGAAGGTTGTTAAGGCGAAACATAATTATTTAAGAAGGGTAAAAAATACTCTCCTCTTCCATATATTTCAGTTCCATCCGTTCACTAATCATCCACCCGCCTTAGGAGCTAATTATTGTTCCACCGGGGGGGGGGGATTGTGTGTTGATATTTTTCACGTACAAACAGTAACACGAAGGACAGGTGACAGAGAAGAGCCTCAGTTTTATTGAGAAAAAGCGACAATGACATGGCAAGGGTGGACTATGGTGTATTAATTAGGATCTGGAGATCGTTTTAAAGCAGTGCATCGTAGAATTTATTCTGAAAGTGTGCAATTTACTAGATGATAAACGACCTACCAATGGTAGTTTTATGAACTAAATTCATTATCTATCAACAACAAGAGTTAAAGGTGGATGAAAATCTATTACAAACGCGATTTTTAACTTGGAAATAATCATAATAGGGTGGTAGACCTGGTCAAATATCATCCCATCCAGGTCAATTAACTCCACTTGCAAAAGGTAGGAAGAAGGCAAAGACAGTGGCAGAATATTTGTGTTCGGAAAGGGATCCGTTGGATTGGGTAGTAAGATTGAAGAATGAAGCGTGAGTCAATAAGTAGGATACTTTTTGAGGGCTTAGTACTGTTTAAATTGAGATAATGGAGGCCGGCAACTGTGATAGGCCGATAAAAGAAATAGGTTAACGTAGGTCATGAGTAGGGTTCCTATAACCTAACTGGGTCTCGAACTAACAAATGTGGGACAAAGAGAAGTCATAATTAAAGAATTGAGACCTCAACTTAATAACGTACACAATGTTAAATACATGGGGTGTGCGATAGACTTGACTCCACGTGGTGCATCCTGGGCAGCGTTTTCTCATACGGCAAAAAAGCCTATAAACCAGCAGCTGACCCACCACTTTCACAGTACTCATCTTACCTTTTCTCTTCCTTTATGTCTGTCGGTCTCTTTTACATCTGTGAATCACTCTTCTGTTCTCCCTCTCGACATTTTGTCATTATCGTTCCTCCCCACTGTGAAGCCCAAAGTCAGCTAAAGGGCTATTGATGCCCAGCAAACCGTCTGCCATTTGATAAAAATGTTAAATACACACAAAGGGTGGAGTGGTGGTTGCCAGGATGCTGAGGGTGACGATGAAAGCGTGAATAATTGGCAACTAGTGGTAGTGATGGAAGGGGGGGTATGTGGAACAGTCGAGTAGAATACCCACCAACGACCTGAGTAAAGAACAAAAGTTCTTAAACCCCGGTTCCAACTTTCGCATCTACTTTTTTTACAAGACCATAATGACCAAATAAAGTATCCACCTATAGAATGCATCAATGGTCTATTTTTCTTTACATTGACAATCACTTAAAAGTAGACGTTGCTTCAAATTCATTCGAGTAGAGATCAACTTTGCTTACGTGATTTGTGTTATCAGTAAGCTACTGCCACACTTTTCATTTTCAACTTGCCTAATTTCAGAGATGGTTAAAGTATCAGTGGCTGCCAATTTATGTACAACATACTTGCATTTGACGCTTTCCTCCAATCAGGCGGCTAGATTAAAGTTAATTCATCGTTCAGATTATGATGCTGGATATGCCTTCCAACTAGATGACCAAACCGTTTACATATTTCTGCGTATACCTGTAATTTTAACTTTTTGTTTAAACTTTCATTGACAGGATCCCTATCTAAACAAAGCTCTCCTTTGGACGATTTCTGATAATGAGCACGAAAGCATGGAACCTCAAAATCTTTTCAAGGATCACAAACCAGATACACTAAATGTTTTCCAACAACTGATTACTATCATCCAATACTTCTGCGATAATTTTAAAGTCCCTTTTCCAACGGAACTTGCAGCTTTCGAAAGTTCCTACTATAATTGTCTCGTAATTTTTAATCATTTGATAAAGGTGTATGTAGGTCGACGTATGCGCTGATTTGAAGGGAAAAGAACTATTATGGGAAATAATGAATGCGAAATCTTGCAATTTCTCAGAAAAACACACAGATTGCTTCCAGTTATGGTTTGAATTGATTGCGGATAAAATTGTGCCATTTTGTAACTTCTTAACTCCTCCTTCTGCCGCTGAACTTGAAACTAGATACCTCGAGATTGCTGAGAATCAATTATCCAAGACGGAAACCCTATTAGCCACTCGAAAAGCTGAAACAGAGAATACTACTCACATCATATACAACAGCGCATATACGGATCTATATACCTCAGACGAAGCTGAAATCAAGAATTTTAGAGTGAAGGTAGCTGGAAATGGAGGGGGAATCGTATACCCTTACCCTAGTACCACCTCACCTGTCAGTGAAAGTGAGGGAAGCAATTCACCAAACGATATTAAATCCCCGCATTCAAACCTTTTAACGAGCAGCGATGAATGGGAATCGTTAGAAAATGGAACTGGAAAAATTTCCTCAAAAGCCAGCAGTTTAGAAGTTCAGACGGAATCTCCCACTGAACTTGATTCAATTGGAGGGACCATGTCGAGCAGTGAAAGCAAAACTCTATCTCCAAAATCAGACTTATCCTTCCAGTCAATTGGATCAGACATTTTATTTTGTGATTTTGAGGAAAACGAAGGGTCTAATTACCAATCACCTCCGTCATCTCCCTCATATAAACCATTCCATCCAAATGAGACCGAAGAAAAACTGTTCGTCAACACAAGGACAATTCGTATTTCTGATATCGATTGTAATTCTTCCACAGGAAGAATTAAGATAGGAGTGCGGACATTACCAAATTTCCAACCTGTACACCCAACTTCTAACAAATTTGAAATTCCAGAAGAAATAGTATATGAAGGAAAATCACAGAGATCTTACTTACATTATGGTAGCCCTAGGGTTGATAAAGCTGTCTCCAACGGCAAACGAACGAGAAGAGCTATTTTAGCTAGCACTGGTAGTAATGAATCATTGACCGCTTCACCGCGTCAAGTGAAACGTATAAAAGCCATTCAAAGGAAGTCTATTAGTGAAGCACCTCCCAAGTGGGTAGAAATTAGAGGCCTAGAAGCAGCAGCGGAGGAAATCAAAACGAGAAAAAACGTCGTCCAAATGATCCATTCAAAACTAATGAGCTTGGACCATCAAGTTGACGCGATCCTCAAGTATCTGATGGAAGGTGTACAATTCTTCGGTGAGTTAGACTCCATTTCAACGGTAATACTGCGAGCTTATAACAATGAGAAAAAAATTCAGGAACAACTCGAAGCAAATAAAACTTAGAGCTTTGAATCACTTTAGCTGCATTTCGAAATAAAAATTTATTATACCCCTATTTTATTTTAAATAAATAAATAAATATATATTTAAAATATATACGTACATAATGGTTAGTGCCTACTTTATTCGGCAAAATAATTTAAGTTTCGAGACTATTGTAAGATAAATATTTTAATAGTGGGAGAACACCTAAGAGGGACAAAAAGGAGGAAAGAGGAACAAGAACTACCTACGTATTGAGCTGCGTTCAAATTCTATATATAGCGCAGCCAAACTTCTAAAAGCACTGGAGATAAGTTAATCAAGAAAGATGTCGACATTATTTTCAAACTCAAAAGCGGAACCTGGAAAGAAAATTGTGGGATATACTTGTGAGATCAGGATGCTTCGCAACGTGCATGACATCCAATGTTTTCCAAGAAAGGTCTTAGTCATTTGAAGTATCCACCTTGTATAACTGTGAAACAAGGCTGCTTAAGTTTTATGCCTAAGGTGTCAATTATCTCCCAAACAAACAATCTATTCTTGTTATAAAATAATTCATAATAATAGGGGTTTTAAAAAAATCCGCCCGGGGCGGTTAGACGAAAAAATTCCATTTCACGAAACTATTTTTTTGAAACCAAATAACCGCCCGCGGGAGCCAACTCGGATGGGCGGACTTTTGGAAAACCCCGGCAATATTTAAAACAGGTACAAAGAATCCTTGGTAAGACAGTAATCAACGAGGACCTGACCGCATTATGAAGATATATAGCTTTACAACACCAAAAAGCAAGCCGTAACAACAAAAAACAGTCATAATTACACATCTAAGTAATAAAAATACTTCATACAAACTCATAGCAAATCAGTAGAATTCGGTGAAATACAAAGATGAATAGGAAAGCACTCAAGAATTTCAAAATGCGCCTCAATACTGACGTCAGTAAGCATTTGGATCCCGTCGGAGGGTGGACATTGCCAATGGACACCATTAAAGAAAGTGTCCGAATAGAAAGGCAATCTAAATGTCCGAAGCGTGTGTAGGAAAGTGTTAAAATCACGAAAGTTCCAAGGTCTACCACTGCAAAGCTAAAATAAGAGGGAAGATTAATGCTCAAATATGAACATATCACATACAAAAATGATTAGTTCAGTTCTTTGTATGGCCTACACTCGAGTAAGGTTCTTCTATAATGTGCAACTATTATGAGCAATAACTATTATAATATTTATTTATTTATATCAAATGGCAGGCATTTTGATAGTTATCATAAGCCCTTTAGTTAACTTCAGGCTTCACAGAGAAGAAGAAACATCAAAGTGAAAAAAGTCGAGAGGGGGAGGGGGGGGGAACAAAAGAGTATTTCAAAAATGTAAGAGACAGACACAAAGGTAGAGTGAAAAAGGTGAGGTGAGTACTGTAAAAGTAGTCGAATATGACTTACAGTGAGGTGATGGTGTTTTGAAGTCGGATGTCAACTGCCGAATAATAGACTTTTTTGCCGTATGAGTATACGTTGCCCAGGGTGCACCACATGGAGGTAAGTCTATCACACACCCCACTATTATAATATTATATGACCAAAAATCAATACCAATAGTGACCGACTCGGCTCGAAATATAGGCGCAAATACACTAGAACACGAACGACAGGACATATCACTACGATAATAAAGCCATCCCCAAAGGTGAGGACAATCAAGATTCGAACTCTGTCTGACATGACCTCGACTTTGATAGGTCAAATTAAAAATGTCCAAAGTTCATTAACCTAAGAAGATCCTGTGGTGAACGTTGATGACATAAAACAGCCAGTTGCCTAAAATTGAAGCCCTATTTAAACTGTTAGATAATAATAGAGGTCTCTGGGATACAAGAGAATCGATATTTAGTTTAGATGGTTTAAAGATGGTAAATGCTTAGTTGTTGAAAATCGGAGGCCAAGTGTCAAAAGTGAGAGAATCAATCAAAAGCAGTTCGAAATTCGGACTACGTTAAAGGCTAGCATGAAAATTCGTAATAAGCCAAAAAATGATTACTTGATATGGTGTAGCAAAGATAAACAACTTGGGAAGAGATGAGAAATGTCGGAGACGAGCAAGAGGTGCAGTCCAAGTTGGCCAGAGATGATTGACGCCGTTGTGACCAGAATCTAGCCAAGTTAAGGAAGACAGTCTGGAAGGAATTTGTAGATCTTCAATAAACTCTCGCTCATCGTAAAACAAACCCATTTCATAGATGAGCTGGTTCATAACAGAGCAACCCTTTGAGAACCCAATAACAGCAAAAGGAACGCCAATTGAAGCGCCTTCAACCCTAGAAACCGCGTTAGTTATGAGAGCATCTAGGTGGCGCCAAGCTGCAAATGAAGTTCCGCCGACATTATTGATTCCCGAATAGTCGGGTGCACCAGCCGCATTGTAACGAACAAAATTGTCGTAAAAAGCGAATGCATTTTGCGACCAGCGAGAAGCTCGAATAATCCACAACTGAACGCCAGTGTTTGAACCGACTCGGTCAAGCAGGAGTTTCGCAACGGATTCGAAGCTCCACTTTTCTGCAAGATTCCCGAATTGGCTGTGTGCAGACATAATAACTGATTCATTCTAACGAAATAATAAAACAGAAATATGGCATTTAAAAATCAGAGGAAGTGAAACGCATAATTACAAGTGAATAGAAATAAATGATTCTTGCTAACCTGTAAGTCACCACAGAAGAGAACAATACTAATGATGGGTTGATCTCCGTTCGAAAAGAAGAAAATGTCATTTTTTAGAGAGTCTCTTCCCTGGACTTTCGATAAACTCACGGTCTTCATATTTTCTTGGCTTGCCATGCAGCATAATCATCAAAATTTTGAAACTAGCTATAATCAAGAGAACTAAATTTTCCGCACTAATTTGAACTGCGCTCCACCAATTAACAAGAACCAAATACTTAAATACTCTATTTTGATATTCACACAAATTTTTTAATTATATTACATGTATTTTCATATATAAGAACATACTTTAGTTCTTTTTTAACAATCTCAACTATCCTGGGCTCACTGGTACTTGAGACAATCAATGTCAACTATCCTGGTCATCAATGGCTCCAAGTCTTCACTGATCGGTCTTACATAGAATATCGAGCAACGTTGGTGTGGTGTCTATTCTGAACTCTTCTTCAGCGGGACATAATAGATCCGCTTTTGAAGGAGAAATAGACAGTGGGACACAATAGATCCGCTTTCGAAGGAGAAATAGAAGCCAAGGAAGCGGGACACAATAGATCCGCTTTTGAAGGAGAAAGAGAGACCATCAGGAGAGCACGGACATAATAGATCCGCTTTTGAAGGAGAAATAGAGGCCAGCAGGAGAGCACATTCCGCTTTTGAAGGAGAAATAGAGGCCATTAGGATAGCACCATGACAATTATGTTGCCTGGATACGAAATTCACCAAAGCGGTGAGATAATTATGATGCCTCGATACGAAATTCACCAAAGCAGTATAGACTCTATTGGAAACAGAGAGACACCCAAAAGCTAAATTCACCAAAGCGGTGATACTTTGGGACTCACAGTCAGGTTTACCAAAGCGGTGATACTTTCGGACTCACAGTCAGGAAACACCAAAGCGGTGATACTTTCGGACTCACAGTCATAATAGACCTCAATTTGAAACAGAGAGCCACCCAAAACAGCTGAGATAATACCCAAAACAGCTGAGATATACGAATGTAAAAAACTCTATCAGCTACTGAGAGAGAAAGCTGCATGAGATAAAGGAATGTAGAAAACTCTATGAGCTGCTGAGACGAAAAACAAAACAGTGGAAAACGCTATGAGCTGCTGGGAGAGAAAAACAAAACAGTGGTTCAACAAAACAGCTGAGATAAACGAATGTAGAAACCTCTATCAGCTGTTGATGAGATAAAGGAATGTAGAAAACTCTATCAGCTGCAGAAAACAGCTGAGATAAGGAATGTAGAAAACTCTATGAGCTGCTGAGACGAAAAACAAAACACTGGTCCTACAATGGATTCCTGGTCACTGTGGCATTGAAGGCATGGGCTTGCTGACACACTTGCTAAGAAGGGGACAACGATATTACAATGCATGGACCGCTTGCTAAGAGGGGGACTACGATTTTGCAATGCATGGACCGTCCGATGTCTTTCCACACAATGAAGGCCTTAATCAGAAGAGTATTCCAGAATGTCTTTCCACACAATGATGGCCTTAATCAGGAGAGAATTACATTCAAGGACACAATGAAGGCCTTAATCAGGAGAGAATTCCAGACCTCGTGGTGCAACGAAATTAAAGCTCGAACAAAAGAGAAACGGTGGACAGTGGCAATCTCCGACATACCCGACTGGCCAAGA